>JAIXND010000771.1:6396949-6499271 GCA_023646645.1 Varanus salvator macromaculatus | reverse complement strand
CTAGAAAGTACTTCCCTGCTCCCTGCTTTCCTGTACTGGTGGGCTCCACCCCTCTGGCTATGCCCCTCTGCAGAAGGCCTGGCCTCCTGGATCCCCCCAGGCCCTCTAATTGGGTGGCCTTCTCTCCCAGTGCCTCATCATGGGGTCTGAAATGGAATCAGGCTCATCAGGCCCCTCTCCCAGGTTCCCTCCCTGCACTGGCCAACACTGTCTGTCCCCATGGGCTTCCTGAACAGCTGGAGAGCTTGGCCTTGAGATAACCTTCCCCTCCTCTGTCCTCTCAGTATCTGCTCCTCGTTTCCTGGCTCACGTGGTCCTCATCCAAAGGGGAGGAGTCACCCTGAGCCTGGCAATGCCAGGAGCAACTGCTACCTTCATTCCTACCCTGATTGGCCTATCAGCACGTGCCATTCGTCGCCAGAGCTCGATAGAAGCCATTGCCCAACAAGTTCGGAAGCCCAGAAGGTGAAGGAGCCGCTCGACCGCCAGGTCATCCAGGCATCCTCTTGGTCCCAGGTGTGGCACCGCTCTTTGCTTAGCTATCCACTCAACAGTTGAAACCAACAATTAAATAATCGTCACAGGGCATGAAAAGACATCAAATGTACACATCCTCCCGTGCATTTTGGAAAGATAAAATTGCTAACGATCATGCTTAGGGATGCACGCATTTTGTTCAGTCTTTTGCAGATTGTCCTGCATCTTTCATTCCGTAGGTCATTCAGTGACAGAGCTGGATAATTTTGGTTTGCTTTTTTTCGGAATATACCTGAATTTCATTCCACACAGGTAAGTGCATAGAAGTTACTCAAACGTGTGCAAATGCATTCTGCAAAAGCTGTTCCACTCACAAGTGGACAGTGCAGTGAAGGAGGCCAGGCAAGCCACATGGAACTGATGTCACGGCATCCATGCATGCCTAAGCACGGTTGAAAAGTAGGTAAGACAAAGACTAATAATATTCTCTCTCCCGTCATCCTGCTGCATGTTAGGTCACCTGGTCGTGAAGAAATGGTTGTGTCCAGTTTCAGCCCTTAGAGCAGCCTCCTCCAACCTGATGTGCTCCATACCTTTTGGATTTGAATGCCCATGAGCCCCAGCCTCTACATCCAATGGTCAGGAATGCTGTGGATTGTCATCCAAAACTTCTTGAGGGTACCAGTTGTGGGAGACTGCCCTTAGGGATGAAAATGGGCACAGATGGGGTGAACTAACATACAACTGGGTGATAGGAGAGGGAACACTATCAGTCTTTGCGCTTCCTTTCCTCCTTTCAATTTGCCTTTGGATTGAGGCCATGCATGGAGCGCATTCATATTCATTAGTTGCTTTGGCTGGCAGGAACTGCTAGCTCAGCCACGACACACTTTGTCGTGTTTGCTTCCCGCCCGACGCAGAGCTAATATTTGCCACTTTCCTTGGTTATTTCAAAGCAGCTCATTTTAGGGAAAGAAGTCTATCACCCCCGGTGGATTCCCCAGACAGCCCTGCAGATCCCTACTTATCCAATTTCCCTTCCTCTTCACCTTCGAATTTCTGCAATCCTAGTTCGTGTCACACAGGGAGTCCTGTCTTTGATATGCCACCAGCAGCCTGAGGCCCTTGCCTTCAGAGGCAGTTCCCCAAACAACAAGGGGACAAACACAGTTGGGAACGTGTGACCTGTAACAGCAGAGAGGATGTGTGCTTTGCTCCTCAGTAGAACAGCCAGAGTGTCTCGGCCTCAGTTTCCCACCTGCAGAACAGGTGAAGAGCTCTGCTCCAACACTCTCACTCTGGGCAGCTTCAGCATCCTTGAAAACCATGGATCCCCAGAGAACCACAGTAGGAGCAAAGCCAGTCCCTGGCTGATGTGCCAGGAGTGGAATACCTGCTGGAGGACTTCTCCATCCAGGACACCACAATCAACACCGGAGGCCTTCCTCCAAGTGCTAAAAAAGAGAGCCCAGTGATGTCTCCCAACCAGCCTTGCAAGGACCTTCCACCAAGGCCTGCCTTGCATTGGCTCTGCCATCTTTTGCTTATGACAACTCCCCCTCTTGAAAAGATGGACAGCGATATGGCGGCCTTTGTTTATTGAGCAGCTCAGATGACAAAGCAGCTGGTGCTGGGAGGAGCCAGCCCTTCAAGGCTCAGCTGCTGGTCCTGCCCAGAGTCACTGGTCAAAGAGGTATTCATCAAGAACATCCTCACTGGCATGGACGTGCTTCAGGTGGTCGCATGGTCACCCAGCTTCTTGATCAGCTTCCCCTCCACATCGAGGTAATGAGTCTCCAGGAAGTCACACAGCTGGAGATCTGTGTGGTGTGAAGCGATTTGGTGTAAATCCAGCTGGGATTGGGTCACACTCTTCTCCAGATGCAGCGCAAGATCCATGGAGGCAGCTCCATTCTTCCATTTATCCTGACCTGATTTTTTGATATCCTTCCCTTGATAAGTTTTTTTGGGGGTGCTTGTTCAGATGGGAAAAACACAGACTTCAGGACATAGTTTTCAAAAATGTGCACTATCTCTTATAACGAAAGGGCAACAATGCATATTTCAAAATAATATGATTGTTCCTAAGATTTCCAATTAAAAATGCACAATGTTGAACACGATCACACATTCGGGTATTTGTGAACATTTCTTCAAAAAAAGCATTCGTGCTTACATCAGATTAGGGGTTGCAAATAAGATGTATTTGCCTTATTAGTGACCATAGACTCAAAACATAGTAGAGTTGGAAGGGGCCAAGAAGGTCATCAGGTCCAACTCCCTGCTGTTGCAGGACACCAAGTCACACCATCCCACTCAGAGGGCTGTCCAGTTTCTTTCTGAATGTCTCCAGTGTGGGAGAGCCCACTTCCTCTCTGGGCAGCTGGTTCCACTGCCATATTGCTCTGACAGTGAGGAAACTTCTCCTGAATCTGGTCTGTTGCAACTTGAGTTGATTATTCTGTGTTCTACGCTCTGGTATGAACAAGAAGCGAAGAGATAAATCAAAGTCTGATGTTTCCCTGATCTACTTTCTCTCAGACTCAAGCACAAACTTGGTTTTCACCATGTCCTCTGTTTCAACTCTTTTTCCTCTACTTTGCTGGCACCAGAACTGGGTCCACCTGCTTTTGTGACCTCTCTCAGAGGTAAGCCGAGGCCTGGAAAATTTATGTCCCACCAAGCTGAAGATTCCCACCAGTTGGTTATTGACTTGTTCTTCACATGAGCTCAATAAACTCCATGCCCCAGTCCAGCCAGGGGGCAAAAATGTGCGTGGTCAGGCTTCCTTGCCCATCTTTCCATAGCCTCCTTCAAGCATTGCTGGTGTAAAGAAGTGAGCTGTTTTCAGAGGTGCAATGGGTTGTTCCTTATGCCATGGCCTGAACATCTAGCTAGCTCTGGTCTCCCTTCCACCATTCAGTTGCCCATGGGGAAGCCTTTGCATGCCAATTTTTGTGCAAACCGGGATGCAGCTAGATGATTTTGGACCAGGGACTGAATAATTTTATGGAAGTCTACTAGACTGTGGACCTCAACTCCAAGGTCTGGGCATAGCTGCACCAATGTGGATGGAGGCTTCCCCAAATGATGAAGCTGTCCTTTCTAGGATCCAGGGAAGGCTCTGCACAACAAGGTCTTCACTTGAAGGTTTCCATGCTTCAGATGTCCATGTGGATATGCAGATCAACAGAAGCAGCAACTGTTGCAGCCTTGGGACAAGACTCTGCAGACTCTGTCCATCTAGCATCCATGGATTTCCTTCCATGCTTGGCCTGGTCTTAGAAAACAAGCCAGGTGAAGAGAAGGTCCATGAATGATTGCACAATCAAGGTTGCACAACCAGCAGCCTTCTTCCGTGTCACTTGCAAGCATACAAAGAAAGGCTGCAGTGTATCATGCAGAAGAGGGACACAGCTTGTGCCGCAGTTGTACGGGGCTCAAGTCCTGGCAAGTGCTGCATGGATATTTGGAGCTTTCTTCAGGAACTGAGACTTATGGTCACAATAAACCCTGACAGATTCCCACCCCCAAAATGGATTCTTCACACATCCTTACATGGTAGCTCTATTGTGTTTTATGGTTCTCCTCTGTTGAGGTTTCTTTGCGGGATGGTATGAAGGGAAATGTACAAATATATCAAATTAGTAATGCATATCATAGGTGTATGGCAGTTAAACCCCCATTCTGGTTTAGCAGATCGCCTGACAATTGGTGATCAGGCTAACCAGCAATTCAGCTGGATTTATCCTGTCTGTTCCTGAGCACCCTTCTCCATACTTTCCTATGAATATAAAAACTGGAGAACTGCCAAGGATTTACCAGGTCACAACGCACAGTGGATCAGGTGCTTTTGACTAAATAGGTTATGCATTGTGCAGAACTGCCCTGGCCTTTAAAAAGCTGTCAAAATCTCGCCCTTGACAAGATCACCTCCCACATCACGCAGCCGTGGCTACCTTTGGTTTTAAGCTGTGTTTTTCGCTTTGACTGACAGCTCTAAATGGCTTCAGGTCCCAGACCTTCAAGTCTCAGACATCCTTCTGTTTGTTGATAAGATGGGGTTAGTAGCGACTAATTAAAGCAAGCCCTTTAACCAAGGGATGGCTTTGGAGTGAAAAACACGCATTCAAGAGTAGCTGCTGCATTCATTTAGGAGAAGACAATGAAGCCCCACGTTTTAAATCTTCTGGGGAGAAGTGTTATTACAAGTGCTAACAGCATGTTTCGGTTTTCTGTTTCTGCTTGTAGGTCAGGAAACAGAGCCTGAAAAATCACTGATGAAGGCGGACTGCCTCAGCTTCGCAATCCTGAGAGCTGAGGAATGGTTCTCTTTCTGAACTGGAATAGAAGCAAAGACCGTTCTGGTCCTTGAGCAGATTGGGGAAATGCTTGCAGCTGAAGAAGGCTGCATCCCACCTGGGTAATTTTCCAGTTGGGACTTGTCAATGGGGGACAGGGCCCAAGGAGCAAGCTGGATAGGACCGAAGTCACCTGCACACGCCATTCACATCTGCCCATCCACACACAACCATTCCTGATGGACACAACCCACACACCAGTCACATTTCCCTATGGTTCCGTACCCAGTCAAGTACGTGCGTCCATCAACACACAGCAGCTTAAACCTTCCACCAGGGCTTAGCCCAGGGCTGGAGAAGTTTTGATGTGGGGATTGAAAAGGGCTGCAAAGACCCTCCCTGGCATCTGTCCCTCTTCTTCCTGTTGAACTTCTTCTCATGCTTGGACCTCACTTTGGAAGTGAGCCCAGCCAGGAGGAAATCCATGGACAGCCGTGGAACTCTGGTTGCACAACCGGCAACCTACCTCTGCAGCACATGCAGCACAAGCGAAGCCTGCAAGTCAGAAGCATGGAAGTCTCTGGGTGGCTTACAGAGAGTGGACCAAAAAACCAGAACCCATAACAACAACAACACACATCTTGAATGAATGAATGAATGAATGAATGGAAGTGTGTGTGACTTTCACAAAACTTTCACCCTCCTTGAAAGATATTAGGAGGGTGAGTACCCAGAGGAGGCCCTTCTCTGCAGTGGCGCCCCACTTATGGAACGCGCTCCCCAGAGAGGTCCACCTGGCGCCGTCGTTATTCGTTTTTCGGCACCAGGCTAAGACCTTTTTATTTACATGTTATTTTAACTGTTAATTGTATTTATTGATTTTATATCTGTGCCGAGATGTCTCCGGAGTTTTTAGGTAATTATATGATTGTTTATTTGTTTTGTAAGCCGCCCCGAGGCTTTTTGCGAATAGGGCGGCATAAAAATGTTTTAAATAAATAAATAAAGTAGGAAAGCCGGAAAATCCCTGGTTCTCCCATCCCTTTGCTTTGTTTTATTGTAAGACTGTCCTGAGACCCTTTCGTTGAGGATGATATGGAAAAGTTCTAAATAAATAAATCCCTAAAGCAGTTGGAGACTGGGAGCCAGATTCAGAAGAGAGCTGCTGGCTGGGCTGCAGAAGCAGCAAAGCGAGGGGGTCGGATGCTGAATGCAACTTGCTTCCGGGTGTCACGTGGCCTGGTCTGCTCCCTTTAGCCTAGGAGGTCAGATTACGGCAGCACCCTAGAGAGGAAGGGGCACGAATGTTATCCAGTCAGTTTCATCGGTTTGAAGCAAACTCTGCGAGGATTCAGACAGCTCAATGGAAGGACCTCTTCACGCAGCAGTGTGGAATTCACCACGCGGGAAGCAGTGATGGCCACTAATCTGGATGGTTTTAAAAAGGGCCTGGGCAGATTCGTGAGGGAGGAGGCTGTCAGTGGCTACTAGCCTTGCTGGACGTGAGCTAGCTCCTTCACCAGAGGCTGCCTGCCTGCACACACCAGATGCTGAGGAGCTGGGCAGGAGGAGGTCTGGCACCCATCCTGCTGGAGGGATCCGGCGGGCAGCTGGTTTCCTCTGGAATGCCACTCCCTGTGCCTGGGAGCCCCAGGCCCTGACTTGCTAGTACTGGATCGTCCAAGTGGGCATTTGCAGCAGCAGCGTCACATCCAAATGGTGGAAGGCACTCCAGATTCCAGGATGCAACTTGAAATTGTTTCCATGGAGTGGACTTGTTGATTTTGTCCTCTCTATCCAGCAGCATCCAATGCAATACAAGAGAGGCCTTGTTTCCCTTTGGCCAAATCAGGGTATGAAACAACCGGAAGCTTTGGAAAGCAGCCAAAAGGCAGAAGTTTTGTCCAGGATAACTCTCACATTTACCAACAAATAATAATCTCTAGAAAGTCCAATGCTCTTTTAAGGTATTAAATTTGAAGGGGAAATAGTGATTGCTAAGTCTATAAACCAGAACCTCAGACCTTCAGGGCTTGCTTTGTGTTGGCTCCCCAGCTCTAGAAAACCTGCCCACTGCCCCCTCCCCCATGACAAATGAAAACTTGTCATTTTCCAGTGCTAGGTTAGGGTATGCTTCTTTGATTTTATGGCATTTTATGGCATTTTGTCTTGTTTTTATGGATTGTTGTAGACTGGCTCCAGACTTGAGTAAGGAGCAGTATTGAAATGACATGAATAATAATAAATAGACAGTCCAATTCCTTTTCCTGGCCTCCTCTTTTCCCTAAGCCCTGGTTGTTTTCTGGTTTTCTGGCTTTGGTGCTGTTTTTTCCCACTGTAATAGGTTGAAACTCCTCTCCTAATGCTTAGTTACCTGCAACGAGCATTTGATCTAAATTCTGCTGAGTTTTGTTTTGTTCCAGACTTACCCTTTTTGCCTTTCACCTCATCCACCAATGAGAACATAAGAAGACCCACGAATCCATCCAGTCCCGGGCCCTGGGAGCTTCTCCAAAATGGAACTCCACCCTCTGGTGCACAGGCAGGATTCTGCCCTCCAGACCCCATCCATGCTAAGCATGCCATTTCTCCTCTGTCTCCTTCTCTTTCCTCCCAAATCTTCATGCTTGAGACACCAGCCTGTCAAACCTTCCTGGCACTTCACATTCAAGAAAGGCGAGAAAAGAACGGTACAAGGCCACAGTTACTCAGAAATCCTTTATTTCAAGTCTGTTCGTGAAGCTTCAACAATTGCTTCTCTGAATTGAGAAAAGTTTGGCCCCATGTCACAGGAATACATGTCTGCGGCAGCCCATTCCCGATTTTCCATCTCCCTCCCTCCTTTCCTTCCAATGTTTCTCCTTTCCATCTTGCTTACACAGCCTGAACAATTTTAAAACCTAACCTGATTTCACATCCTCTGGGAAAAGACTGAACTGGCACGGATCAGGCTGAGCTTGGATTAGAAGTGTAGGACCCCAAGAGAGCTCTACCAAAGAGGCTCAAGCTATAAATGATAGTGTAACACCCTTTTCCCCATGTGTTAACAGTGAGGTTAGGTCATGTGGACACATAAACCTCTTTTCCCCCCAGATCTGCTAATCCAGTATGGCTTGGCTCTAGAGCTGGAGTTGCCTCCTCCTAGCTACACAGACTCCAACAGATAAATTCCCCCTTCGGTTTCAGCCTGTATTTCAGATGCACTGGAAAACAACAATCTGCATTATGCACCTAGAAAATGGAAATTCTGCAACTGGAATATTTATGCAAAATAACCCTGATGCTTTGAAAACAAATGGAAAGGACAGGGCATAAGAGAATAGATGCAGAACGCTGCACATGAGGCCTTTCAATCGATTCATCGCATGTATCTAGTTGGTTATTGTTTCGTTTCGTTTTTGCCACACAAGTTCTTTGTGGGCCATTTCTCCATAAAGAAGAAATCCGTGCAGTTAAGAACCTATGAAGAGATCTGCTAGACCAGACCAAAGACTGTCTAGTCCAGCAGTCTTTTCCAACAGTAGCTCCCCATGTGCCTGTGGGAAGCTCACAGGTGGAACATGAATGCAGTCATGCTCATGACCCTTCCAACTGGCAGTCAAAGGTGCAACCTGAAAGTAGCTGGCCACAGAGTAGCTGGCCACGTCCAAAAGCTTCCAAATCTTGAAACTACTCTTTGCATGACTTCCAAAGCTTAGGATTGTTCCAGAATGTCTGGTGAAAGGTATTGCCAAGACCATTTTCCATCCTCCAAGTCTTTCTACGGACGCAATGCACCAAAAACTTTTTCTGGATGGCTTCATTAAATGGCTTCTTACTACATTTGCTGCAAGCCAACAGAGCGGTCAATCCCTGTAGGGAGAAGCAGGACTCTTCCGTTATTGGTACAGCAAAGGAAAGCTCCCCGTGAAGTTTAAGAACTCCACTGGACAAGGTCAGCAACAGGAACCCTGTACATTTGTGGAGCTCTGGGCTGGAGTCATTGGTGTGGGTGCTCAAGAATAGGCTGGACATGCACATGATAGGCATGTCATGAGCAGAGCCAACTGGAGCTGGGAGTAAGACTAGATGGCCTGGGAGGCCCCTTCTGACTCACTCTGTTTCTCTGTTTCTACCTCATCTCTCCAATGGAGCTTCTCTTCCCTTTGTCTCAGAACTAGACTCAGCTGATAGGTGTGATCTCAAGAGTCACACCAGCTCTTCTAGGCTGCCCATTTCAGACTGCCTCCAAGGGAAGGGCTCTAGTCCCTGACGTTCTGTAATGTAGCTTCAAAATGAGAAAAATCGGGAGAAGAGCTCTGGCTTTGTCTTTTGGCGGATGTGCTCATCTTATAGGTCCAGGAAACACCGACACATGTGTCCCCCTCCCCACTGCAGTCTGAGATGGTGCAGCCCAGCAGTAGCTGTACCATGTGATTCTTCTGATCATTTGTGTCAGCTGGTAGAGGCACTGCTCAACGTGCACAGTCCAGCAGTGCGGACGACCCACCGGTCCTGCAGTTTGCTCTGCTTTTTGAGAAGCAGAACTCCATGGATCAGAAGCTTGCTCTCAGGGATTTTGATGTTCCATTTCCACCAAGATATTCCCACAACACAACCCCATCCTCTTACCCTTCATCAGTCCTTACCTGTTGCTTGGAGAGCACGCAAGCAAAACCCTATCCTTGGTTCTGCAGAGCGACAGCTCAGGTCGAAGCCAGTGCTTCGCTTCTCAGCTGACTTACCAGGGACCGCATGTGCGTGTCAGAGCCTGCGCTTGCTCTCACTTTACGGGAACACGGCTGTGCTCCTAGGAGTATATATGACAACAGCTGCCGTCATGCTATGAATAAACTGTAGTTCACCAGCCCCTCCCCTCCCACCCAGCCCCAAAGAGATATAGAAGATGAAAATGGCTTAAGCAGGTGATGCGACCTTGGAAGGCATCATGCGCCGACATTATGGTCAATTATTCTTGGTGGATGTCTCCAGCATTAAGCTTTGCCCCTTCCAGGTGGACAGAAATCTGCTGAATGAGATGCATCTGATTCCTTTTCAGAGTCGTCTTGTTCCTAGATCATTCCCGCCAGCCAGGGTGGGAGGAAAAGCCCTACAGTTCCCAATAAGCAGACTATGATGAACATCCAGAGGAAAATTCTGTCGATCACCATTGCAACGTACTTCCAGTCCTCCTTCACCTGTGATGTGAGAGAGTGGGGAAAAATGCTTACCAACATACAGTGGCTAGACAGGGCTGCTGATAGAGTCAACCATTTGCAGATTCAAGGAGCTCCCTTCAGCATCTCTTCCTCAGGTTCTACAGGGTGGCTTACCTTACAGCATAGCAGGGGGTTGGATTTTCCTTGTTTCTACTGTAAGGAGCAACAAAGCTCTAAGCGACAGATTCCTAGTGCTCACCATCCTGTTTTCCCCACAATGCCTTGGAAATTTTTTCTGGAGCGGGCATTGTGGGAGAAACAAAATGGCAGCTAGCCTGAAAGCAAGCTGGTCTCCACTATGGAAAGCCATATTGTGGTTATGGCCATTTTGTTTTTCCCATAATGCCTTGGACCAAAGAGATGTCTAAAGCATCATGGGAAAGACAAAATAGCTTCAGCCACCCAGGGTTTAATCCTATGTGTCTGGTGAGGGGGCAAAGATGCCTCAGTATGATGGGCCCCGCCAGGGTACAAGAGCCTCATCAGCTGAACACTTGAAGGTCCATGTGGCATAGTGGTTAAGACCACAGGACTGGGACTCGGGTGATCTGGGTTCTAGTCCCTGCTCAGCTGTGGAGCCAACCTGGTGACTTTGGGCCAGTCACAGATACTCAGTTCACCCTCTCTTGCATAAGACTGAAAGCACCAGGAGGAGAATGATCTAAGTAAGCCACTTTGAAGGCTTTGTAAGTAAAAGGTGGGATATAAATCGAACAAACAAACAATCATGGAAGCAACATACATAGGTTTGGAAGTAGCTTTAGGCTCAGTTGGGTCATTGGATCTGCAGAGAAAGTCCTGATGTGGCACTTTCCAGGAAGAGAGCTGTGTACCAGTATCAGTCATGTACACTTTTGACAACAATTGTACTCAAGCTCCTTCATGTTTGTTGACTGGCTTAAAAAAAAAATGTTTAATTTCATATGCCAAGAAAACTATGTCACATCAAGATGGTGAGAAGCTCCAACTGAAGCATGTTGTGATTCTGTTAACAGCTCTTAGAATTATTTATGTTGCATAAGTTATCTGGCAAATTCCCCCCTTTGCTTAGCGGGCAGATCATTTGCAAGACAAGCGCTGGTTTTTATGATGTGCTGTCAAGTTCCAAGCATTCAGTGAAGATGAATTTTAGAAAGATCATGTAATCTGTTCTGTTCTGTTCTTCCATCTGCAGTATTAAGAGATCCTTGTCATTCAGGAGCACAACTCAAAGGGCTTGCTTTGACTTTGTTAAGCTCGAAAGGGTTGGGGGCTTCTCTGTCGCTCTGAGGGCCATTTTCTCTGAAGGGTAAACTGGTGGTGAGCTCGTGTCAGTGGTTAGGACCAAAGCCCAAAATAGGGAAAGTCACTGCCTTTGTCTTTTCCTGCCACTGCTCCTTCCTCTGTGCTGAAAAATTCATCCTCTTTTCTCCTTAGCTCCTTCTTTCCCTGTGCCACTCCCTCCCTCCTTCTACCAGCCCCTTCTTCATCTCTCTCCCTTTGCCGCACCTTTCTTCCTTTCTCTGTTTGTACCAGCCTTTCTTCTCTCCCGCCATCATCTCTCTGCCATTCTATCTTCTTCACATCTCCCTCTCTCTGGACACCTCCTTTCTTCTCACTTTCTCTACCAACTCCTCCTATCTCTCTCTGCCTCACTTTCTGCCATTCTCACCTTCCCCTCTTCTTCTTCACCAAACCTGTTGGGCTGCTGGGGAGTGAATTACTGCTCTTGCCAGAAGTCTCACCTGAACTCACCAGAGGGATTCTGAAATTGGGAGGAGGCCAAGTTAAATTCGGCTGTAGACCACATGTAGACCTAAGGGCACTAGTTGCTCAGCCCTGTAATGGGCACTCTGAGGACGTCAAGCTTAGCCTCCTCCTCCTCCTCCCCCCCCCCCCTCTTCAGAGGACTTTCTCCAGGACAGTTCAGGTGGTAAGGCAGTTGACTAAGAGAAGCCTCCTCGAGAGTTGCTCCATCCTCTCTATGGAATTCCCTCCAAACAGAGAACAGGTTGCCACCTGCTCGAGCATTTCTAGAGAGCAGAAGAAGGCTGTTCTGCTGACCCAAGCTTCCAGCTGATGGTCAACCATAATGGAGTTCGATGGTGTTAAGAGTTACATTGGCTGTGGTCTATGACAACAACTTGTCCAGATGTTGTTAAACAGCTGCACTCATCAGTCCTAGCCAGCAGAGCCGATGGTGAGAATTACAGTCCAACAACCTCTAGAGGGCTGCCCATTCTCCATCTTGGTCTACAGTCTGCCGGCATTGTGTTGGTCTGCTTTTACCAGCTACTTTGAGCAATGGTTTTCTTTAACCTGCTGCTATTGTGTGAATGCAGAAATATTCTTGTTTTAATGCTTCCT
Organism: Varanus salvator macromaculatus; assembly: GCA_023646645.1. Classification (NCBI taxonomy): domain Eukaryota; kingdom Metazoa; phylum Chordata; class Lepidosauria; order Squamata; family Varanidae; genus Varanus; species Varanus salvator. Next base: position 6,486,949 of record JAIXND010000771.1, on the reverse strand, counting down.
ATCAGCACTGAATAGAGCTACGGGGAGAACTTTTAGCTTGCACGTTATGGTGCAGTGTGATCAGGAGGATAGGTGTGTACATTTGGAGCATCAAAAGTCGAGATCTGACCTCCCTGAGCTCTTCCCGTGGCTGCCATCTGGAGGAGACCACTAGCTGCCCCCCACGGTGACCCTACAGGCCGGGAAGTATGGAAGTTGCCAGGATGGGTGCTGGGTACCAAAAAGATCTGAGACTCAGGCCCAGAGAACCGCACGCACACATGCGCACACACACGTGCTCACACAGAGGCACAGACTTCCAGCTGCTAATTACTTAGACTTTAAGTCTCTCTGTGAAGCCACATGGAGTCACATGTCAGAAGGGGATCATAATTTAACTTGAAAACGGTGAGGCAGAGAACAAAAATGACAAAGCAAAGCAAGATTAAAAAAAAAAAAAAACCCTACAGTGCTGAGAGCCATCCCTCTCTTCTTGCCCTATAACTTTAAAGAGGTCTGCCCATATTTTTGGCAGAATTTGGTTTTACTTCTTTACATCTATGCTTATTTAACTTCATCACCATCTCTATAATTCCTCTGGAGTCTAATTAAGCTCATATGAAGCTTACCAGAATTGATCTCTGGAGAACACTTAAAATCCCTATGTTCTTTTGGGGTGGAGAAATCAGACCAGAGGGGAAGAGAAAGACGACATTTGGGAGAACAACTTAAAATGTAAATGAGTTTGGTAGATTGGAACTCGGCCCTTCTTGGTTCATTAGAATGAGGCTGGTGGCCTAAGACAATGAGCAATAACATGAAGTTCAACTCCACGCACGCTCTGAAGCTGCTGCGGAGCAGACTTCTGCGTGTCATGTTCACATTGCTTTTTTGCTCCCTGTGGTTCTTCACAGAAGCAGCATTACTTGAAATCCAGCATGTAGGCAGATATCCAAAACGCCCCCAAAATGACAGATGAAAGGTCTTCATGGGCTATTTCAAATCACTAACAAGAGATGCATGGAGGCGTCGTCTAAATCTCAGTGGTTTCTACATCATCTTCAGCATCACCATGATCCTGTCCTGCCTGATCCACCTCTTTCCTCTTGGGAGGAACTCAAGCCGGCCTGAAGGATCTTCTTCCTTCCATCTTATCCTCACAACGTATCTGTGAGGCAACGGAGGATGAGAGTCCACATCTGGCCCAAAGTTGCCACGTGAGTGCTGTGGTCGTGCGGGGACTAGAACCTGCACCTCTCACGTCCCAGTCCAGTACTCTAACCACTGCACCACACTGGCCTTCCTAATGCAAGCAAAGTTTTGTACGGGGTTGCATTTCTCCCCTACCGTGCTCCCATGGTGAAACTCATGTGGTTCCTGGGTGGTCTCCCCTCCAAGCACTGATCAGAGTTGGCCCTGCTTAGCTTTGGCAGACCATGCTATGCCCAGGGACATTAGAGCACACATCAGACTAAAAACCACATGCACTTTACAAGTAATTTCCCCCAAAGCTGAAACCAAAACAAAGCAAAACATAGACGCTTTTCGACTGGCAGTAAGCCGCTCGGTGCTACAGAGCACGGAGATCCTCGAAGTGTGATGTCCACCTAAGACCATTCCTCCCACCTGGGCAACCTGACCTGGTCAGCCTGGACAAGTTTCCAGGTCTAGCATGAGATTTGGCTTCATTTGCTTGGGTAATGGTGAGCTGGAAGAACAGAGGAGGGGCACTAAAATTCCTCTACTCAGCCCAACTCACTTTGATTGCGACATTCATCATGACCACAAGTAAAACAAAGAAATTCAGCATTTTCTGTGCGCTGGGTAGTACAGTGATTGATTGGAGTACTCAGAAAATACAGCGGTTTGTTTGGTTCCATCACTGTTCCTGGTAAATATAGCAGGTGATGATATATCTCTGGTTGGACTTTAAATGTGCTCTCATCTTTCATTCCCCTCGCCTTTCTTTTTTCCTTGCCTTCTGGACTCCCTTCAAGACCCTGGTCTCAGGAGACCTGTGCATCCTTAACCTGCTAGTTCTCTCGCATTGCAATGCTATGCATCCCTGCTCAAAAGTAAGTCCCAGGTAACTGTGTACAACAGGGAGTAGGAACTAGTTGGTCCTCAGATGTTGCTGGACTACACCTCCCATCAGTCTTAGCCAGGTTGGTCAATAGTGATGGATGATGCAGCACTCTGAAAGGTCACAGTTCTCCTACTACTGTGGTATAGGACTGCAACCTAAGTAGTCCAAGGGCCAACTTTATGACACACGGTTATAGTTGGACATTTTTAAAACAGCTGTGAGGAGGCAGGATTTTAATAATTCCAATGGACTTCATGATCTCAGCATTGTTATTCATCCCTGCCTTCGGTGGGCATCCCTCCCATGTAAAGATACAAAGGTAAGCAGAACTGTGAAGAAGTTTCTGTTAAGTTCCTCACTTTCAAAAAAGTTTGTTTCTAGTAAAAGTACAGCCTGTCTATTGAAGAAAAATCAGACAGGCCATTTAAAGCAGACGATAGGAACAGTCCCATGGCGGACTTTTTTGTTTTAGCTCCAACCCCAAATAGTTGGAGACATGGTGGGCATGTCATGAGCAGAGCCGGCTGGTGCCAGAGGTCAGACTAGACGGCCTGGGAGGCCCCTTCTGACTCGCTCTGTTTCTATGTTTCTATGTAAAGAGTTAAAGATACCGCATCGCTATAGTCCCACCGGCATTTGCTTTAGACTGGGCACTCTTGGGTGCTCCAACCTCTGATGTGATACAGCCATAGACCCTGGAGTATTTCAGGTGGCAGACCCAAGAATGGACTAAGCAACCCCAGGTAACAATTTCTGGAAAATATATTTTGAAAAAGGCAGGTGCTGGAAAGTGTTCTTGCCTCCAGTCATTTTGCTTTGCCTCTTTCTCCCTCCAATGCTGCTTTTTTACAAAAACAGCCAAAAACCTCAATGGCTTAATTAAAAGATCTATTTACTTTTAATAGAACCACAGTTCCCCTGTGGCAAGGGAATTTCAGCAGAATACCGATCAGGGAGTTGAAGAGCGCTCCCGTTTGCTAAGTGATGGTTCATTAAAACTCCAAAGAGGGTTGCAGACTAAGCCTTTGTCTGTGTCTTAGACCAGACACTGAGAGGTCCATGACTTGGTTCCTACTGGGCACCTGCAAAATTCAGCATCCAGATGCATCTTCAGCAATGCCGAGTCTTTAAGCTGATGCAAGAGATTGATGTGGCTACATCGCCAAACTTCAAAAATCTTACGTAATATTTACTAGCACATTTCTGTATCAGGCGACCTGAATCCTTGGACTAGGGGCTATCTCCTGAGGTCCTACGTGAGGTCCCAATCTGACCTCAATTCTTCTCTTGGCCATACCATTTCTCCCCATGGTTGCATCTCCTCTCCTAAAGCTTAAATGTGGTTAATAAGAGCTTTAAGCTCAAATATGCTGGTGAACGGGGATACTTCTGGTATGTTGGGCTCATTTCCCCCTTTGTCTTGTGTCCTGTCCATGACTGGCACACAGCCACTGAGAGGTTTCCTTAAATGGAATTCAGCCATCAGTCTGAAGGGAGTCCAACAGCTCTGTTCTAGATTTTAAGGTGATGTGGAATGCCTAAAGTTAGGCGATAGATTCCAGAAAGTTAAGCATAGGGGTGGAAGAGTGTGACTCCTGCTTGTAGATGTGCTTCATTTGTATCAGATCTTTCCACGAGTTTTTAAAAATGGTACTCAATGCAACTCGAAGCGTTTCTGGATTGGTCCTAGACCTGCAGCAATAGAGGGCTCTACAGGGCTTGGGTCTGACAAATATCTTCGGAAGAGGCACACGCCCTGGAGCAGGCTCACAGCTGGGAGGGCTGCAGAATCCATTCCAGAGTACAATAGATTGGCTGGGTTCTGACAGCAGAACAAACCATGGTGGTTTCTTACCATTATTGGTCTGCCATGTTTTCTGAACTCAATTTCACCATGGTAAGTTTGACCACTACAAGAAAATTGGCTTGTTTTATGGTTTTTCTGTAGTACCACAGCTTGTGTTGTCTGAACCCAAGAACTTTTCTACAGTCCTAAAATGCAAGTCCAATGAGGTTAAAGAGCGACAACTTCAGGAGTCACTCCAGGATCTAGCCTGCATGTGTGGACTGATGAGAAAGAGGCAGGGAGCATGGGCAGAAAGTAGGAGTGAAATCGAGGCCCAGTGGCTGATGGGATACATGCCAACAGTGGGAACAATGCGTGTGGAGAATGGAAACCACAATAATGTAGAAACCACTTGATTGTCTATTGGGAAGATCATAGTAAAAAACCGTGGGAGCCATGGAAGGTGGCTTGTCATGGTGTGTAAAGACAGCCATTCTTTCAGTCACCCATTGAATCATTTCGCGCAGACTTGGTGGTTCTGCTCAATCCTGCTACTGGGCACAGGGCCCTCCATTTCTTTCTCCCCATGAGTATCAGAGGGATATACAAAAATTACCACAGTGTAACACCAGGGCTTGCAATGTATGGCTGTGAGAGCTGGACCGTAAGGAAGGCTGAGCACCAAAGAATTGAGGCCTTTGAATTGTGGTGCTGGAGGAGACTCCTGTGAGTCCCTTGGACCGCAAGGTGATCAAACCGGTCAGTCCTAGAGGAGATCAACCCTGACTGCTCTTTAGAAGGCCAGATCCTGAAGATGAAACTCAAATACTTTGGCCACTGAATGAGAAGGAAGGACTCCCTGGAGAAGAGCCTAATGCTGGGAACAATAGATGGCAAAAGAAGAAGGGGATGGCAGAGGATGAGGTGGCTGGATGGAGTCACTGAAGCAGTCAGTGTGAGCTTAAGTGGACTCCGGGGGACGGTGGAGGACAGGAAGGCCTGGAGGAACGTTGTCCTTGGGGTCGCAATGGGTCAGACATGACTTTGTGACTGACAGCAGCAACAAACACCAGGGCACATACTTTGCAAGCAGACAGCCACTCACTTAAACTCTGGAATCTCCAGCTAACTCTGGGAAAGACCATACCTGAAAACCTGGAGCATCTCTTCCCCTCAGTGCCAATCTCCATCACCTAAATAGGTGATGCTAAAATAGATCACCTAAATAGATGCTCAAACATGGAGCACTATGGATAACCCCTATAGAGATCAAAATAAAAGCTGCAATGGATGAGAAGCCCCGCTGACCCATTGGTCACCACCTCCCTTGAGCCTAGACAACACTGAAATAGAGAGTCCAATACACATACGTGTGTGCGTGTGCAGTCACACACATGACTAGGACAAAGCAGCTCCAAATGTTCTTCTTACATTGCACAAGCTATGCACATCCTGTGGTTCTGCATCTTTAAGGCCAAACTTGGGTTTCTTAGACACAACAGGCTGATCTTTTGGGGTTGTTAATTCTAATGCTAAATATTTACATACTGGGTTAAGCACAGGGTTACTTGGAAGCATTTAAACACATTTTTCTGGGGAAATTATTCCAGTCTTTGTGGCACTGGAAGCTGGAGAAGTAATTTCAGTTTTCAATTCCAAACCAAGAACAAAACAAATATATTCTGGTATTGCAGGCACTATATCTTTTTTGCCAAAAGTTGAAGAAAACCCAAGGTCACCAGCAGTAATTCATTTTCCTGCAATTTGATTCCTTGCTCTCACAGTGGGTTGTCTTATTATTTTTCTTCTATTGGATTAATCATGCAATGGACTTGTCCTTTATAGCAGGCAAAATTGTGTTGACATTTGCTATGGAAGGTCCATTCCCATGAAGAGTGGTGAAGCAACAGGCAAGAGAGAAACATCATCGCAATAGAAAAAGATGAGCCGGAGTATTACATTTCTCATCGCACTGTCTCGTGTTGCAAATTAAAGCAGATGAGAAAGCACAGGGCACAGGAAAATAACAACATTATAATGGCTTTTGCAATAATATCAGGAGGAGAGATGTTTACGAGAAACTTGTGGCAAGCTTTCTCTAACAACCAAAAAAGCAAGATAAAAATTGTTTCTATTATAAGCAATATTGGGGGACCTGGCATGGAACAAATTAGATCATGTGACTTCCAGCAAATGGAACAAGTTCTATTATTATGAGGATTTCGATTGATTTCCCCCTTCTTTTTCTTTCCCAGGGTGGTAGGCTGCTGCCGTGTCCAAATCAGTAGCTGGTTTCTTAGATCAGGGTGCAGAGGCGCGGGCTCCGCAAGCCCAGTCCTGGGTTCTCCAGCTGTCCATGCCCCCTTCCCTTGGCCCCACACCCTTTTCTCCAGCCTCGAACCGGCTGCTGATTTGCTGGGGTTTGTACAGCTTTTCCATTCCAGAAGATTCTGATGGCTCCTCAAAGATGCAGTTACTGGCCATGTGAGCCTCAATCTAATCTAACTGCTGGCCTTGCCTTCAGCCCCATCTGCCACTAGCATGTGTCCCCTGCAAACATCTTCATAACAGGATCTGCACCCCTGACTTAGATGGAACTGATCCCGGAGATCTCTGGCTGGAATATGTTTGCTAGAGGTTTGCTTTACGCACTGAGCAATGGCTGTTACCTCCAGTCCCTACATTGCCACACCAGTAAGTCCTGTTGCCACAGAAGCTCCTTCATGCCAGCTTTGGCAAACAAAAGGGAGTCCGTCCTACAGCATCATCCACGGGGCTGGCTGGATTTGCAGTCACTGTAACCTGAAATCTAGACCAATATTCATCTGGTCTTTGGCCTGGTTGAGGCCAAAAACTACTCTGAGCATGCTGGAGGGGGAGTTCTGCCCAAAGACAGATGGGTATGAAGCCTTATTGAGTCTGTTGGACCCTTTCCCCCCAAACTCCAGTGGATGGATGAAAAAAAGTCAGAGGTTGAAAGTAAGTTATTTGTTCAATTTTAACTGGATTTTGTAACATGCTTGGATTGCCTGTTTCACTCCACCAAGTAAAAATCTGAAGCCCAGTTTCCAAATGGAAACAAGCCCAGTCACTTCGCTTCCGCCCTCCTCCACCTGTGCTCAATACGCCTTCGCTGTGTCATTCTCCCAAACTCAGTCGCCAGAGTGCTTTTCATAAATAGTAGACAGCAGCGATAATAATTCCCTGTCTTGTTGGTGGCTTATCTATAAAGGAAAATGCATTCAAGCTCTCCCCAAATGAGCAGCCAAGACTGGCTTTTTTAGTTCCCTTCGTTGGCTTTTTATCTGCTCTGCAAGGTACAGCCGTTCTGTTTGCAGATTATAGCTTTAGGGTTGGGCTGTTGCACTCAACAGTATTTGGTGCTCAATCCTGGGAGAGAGCTTGGAATGCTCCGCCATTTCTGGGTTGTCAGGAGCACCCATCGCTAACTGCGGTGTTCAGTCCTCAGGGCGGTTCCATGGGAGCTTCTGGAAACCCTGGCGCACCTTCCCCAATTTGCTTGCAGAGAGCATGCTTGTTCCCTCCTCTGTCATCACTTCTGGTTGTGTGTGTGTGTGTGTGTGTGTGTGAGGAAGGTCAGGACAGCTACCAAATCTGTTGTGACAAACTGCAGTGCAGCAGGCTTAGACATAAAGAAACATACAGGCTGAAGATCCTGAAGGGTCAAGTTCCCAGAGATGGAAAGTCTATGAATGACCCAAAGCAAAGGTAGCAGGCAAGATGGAGGTCATGGCCTCACTGGGAGCAAAAACCAGACCGGGAGGCCTCTTGGGAGAGGGCAAAGGTGAGCAGAAATGGGCTGCATTGTCCAAGCAAGGCAGGAAAGGAACTTGGTGCGGGAGGCAAACAACACAGAAAGGCAGCTGTGACTCAGTTGGTGACAAGCTGTCCAAACTGAGAAAGTTCAGGAGGACCAGCTCTCCTGAAACTCCCCTCCCCGGAATGCTTGCAGATCTTCTTTCTCCAAAATAATCCAGGAGGTTGTAGAAACGAAGGGCTTAGCCCACAGGGCTCCCAACCCGAGCTCAGTGGCACCTCGTTACGCCACTGGTAAATAGCATGTTGCACCGCTCAGCAGAACAAGGCTATTTGTTGGCGTTTCTTTGTAGCCACTGCGGTGACTGTGCAGGATTAAAAGGGATGGGCATGAACAGCTGTGGCCACCTCCATTTCTTTAAAGGGTTCCTATCCCAAGTTGGCTTGCAAAACCCACAGAAATATGCAGCCCACATTAAACGAATTGCTTAGATGGTAAAACCAGTCAACAGAGGAGAGAACCCTTTGAAGACCATGCCTGCAGGAATATGTTTTATATGTTCTTTTTGTAGGATGTTGGTCACCTGACCTCTGGGTCATCTCCCACCTCCACCCCAACCCCCTGGGTTTTCAGAGACTTTACAAAACATAGTACACCATTTTCAGGATACCTTGAAGCTTGATTTTTAAAAAAGAATTCCAAGATCTCCAGGATGTTGGATGGACCCAACAACCAACGCTGCACTTCTCCAATGTGACTGTTAACCAGAAGGATCTATGCATCGCTATGTGTCACTATGTACACAATCACTTATGGAATTGAGGGGAGGGGGGAATAAGGTTGATTCCCATACAGATGTTTTTAAATTGCCCACCATGGACATTTGAAATGTGCCCTTGAAAAAATGCATTTTGATACATGTGTGAGGGTCAGGATTAGGTGTGACTCCATGGAACAGGAAGGAGAAGCTGATGGTTCCCTTTTCACCGGGGCTTTTATTTTGAGCTATCCAGGAGGTCCCCGAGGTGCTCCAGGGTGATCAACCCAGCTGGAGATGGAGTTCAGCACCATGGAGAGCTCCTATTAAGCTTGACATACATGCTGCCATGGATGAGAAGCGCCTAGTCTCCCTGTTAATGCGCAAAAAAGCTTGAATTGTTAAGCGGCAATTGTAGGGATTCATGCTGAGCTGAAATGGGGTGGGGGTGTCACAGAAAGCTTGCCAGAATCAAGGAGAGCCCCTCTCCCCATGAATGATTTGCTGGGGGATCAGTTAGCAAAGGGACTAACCGAAGTGCAGGCGTCCATTCACGCCAATGGGCTCCATTTTGCTGTTGCAACTGCAGCATGAACCTAAATCTAATTGGCTAGCGATAGTCATTATTTCATCACATTTCCATTGCTGGCCAGTTCACAGCCACTCACAAAATACAAAATTCACATCCAGCAGGTGAATCCTGACTGGCTAGGATCGCCTGAGGACGAATGAAGCAGAGGGGGAAAACTGATCTTGAAGGGGCAGCAAAGGGGGATGGTGAAAAGCCACCTGAAGCAATCAAGACCTCTTTATTTATTGTATTTATACCTCACCTTTTTTTTTTTCCTTTCAAGGAATTCAGGGCAGCTTATATAACTCTCCTCCTGCTCTCAGTGTTATCCACACAACAACAACCCTGTGAGGTAGGTTGGGCTGAGAGTCTTGCCTGGCTCAAAGACACCCCTATGAGCTCCATGGCTGAGTGGGGGCTAGAACCTGGATCCCCTGAGTCCCAGTCCTGCACTCTTAACCACTATGCCACACCGGAGAGACTGAGCAGGGTGGTGTTCACCCAATTGAGCCTGGAGAACATACGGCTCCACATTAGCAGTTCTAGGAAATAGACTCTGGAGTCGAACCACTCTGGGTTTTGACTTGCAGGGAGCAAAGAAAAAAAGGATCGTCGTGACTTACTGAAAAATCTGCGTCTTCCGCTCTCAAGTGATCTGCAATGTAATGGACACCTTCCACAGCTAACTTCAAGGCAGGAGACATCAGCAGGAGCTGCTGGTCTTTTGCGGCTACAGTCTTGCTTCCTTGCCCGGAGGCGCTGGCTGACTCGGTTTTCTTGCATTTGCATTTGCAGTGGGTAGGTTTGGCTTTGGGCTGCTCCTCACTGAGATGGCACCGTGGAGAGGCTGGTGACCCACTGGATTGGCCATTGGTCTGGGAGGACTCCTCTTGCAAGTAGCAATACTGGATGCTCCTGGACCGGCAACGGATGGTTCCTTCCTCGGCTTTTCCGGGGCTGCTGTACATCTGCTGGACACTTAGTGACCTGCCTTTGGAAATTGAGCTGGACTGGGAGTCTCCCAGTGGGTGACAAGGAGGTTGGAGAGATGTGCAACTCGCCCGAATAGGCTCTGGACGCAACATGGAATACTGGCCTGATGGCGACTTGCACACCGGCTGTGGCTTGGCTTGGTCATCAAGATGGGTGCAAAAAGAGGATGTGGGAGACTGCTCGTTGCTCTGAGGGCTGTTGGACGATGAGGTAGTGAAGTTGGGTTCCACTTCAGTCTCTGACCAAAACCGTTGAGAGTTGGCTATTTTGTGCATGGACTCAATGAGCTTCTTGCAGTTATCCTTGACGGTCGAAGGACGTTTCATGAAGAGAAGGCGTGGGACAACGTCAAGGAAAACCTTCCTCACCCAATCTGGCATGGTGTGGGTGCGAGGAGAGCGGTGGTGGACGTTGAGCACAAAGACTGTGATGATGATGGACAAGGTGACGAAGATCATGGTGAAGAGCAAGTACTCCCCAATCAAGGGAATGACCAACGAGGTGGAGGGGATGATCTCCGTGATGAGGAGGAGGAAGACCGTCAAAGACAGCAGGACGGAAATGCAAAGAGTGATCTTCTCCCCACACTCGGAAGGCAGATAGAAGACCAGAACAGTCAGGCAGGAGATCAGTAGACAAGGGATGATTAAGTTGATGGTGTAGAACAGCGGGAGGCGCCGGATGATGAAGGAATATGTGATGTCGGGGTAGATCTCGGAGCAGCACTCGTACTTCTTGATGTTGTAGTTGCCCACAGCATTGATGATCACCCATTCTCCACTCTCCCAATAATCCAGCTGGTCCACGTGGCGGTGCATGCTCTCCAAGTCTATCTTGGCCTTGTCATACGTCCATGAGCCAAACTTCATGGTGCAGTTTTGCTGATCGAAAGGGAAGAAGGTGACGTCGATGCTGCAGGAGCTTTTATAGATGGCTGGTGGCATCCATTTGATCCGGCCGTCGTAGAACAGGTGAGCTTTGGTGAGGTGGGTGACCGCAAAATCCCCATCTGCACTGTGAGAAGAAGAGAACCAAACACAAAGAGGAAAATCAGAGGTAGGTCTGATGTATTTCTTGACTTAATGTCAAGAAAATGGTTTGGGGTGAGCAGTGCTGTGTAACCACGCAGATGGTTAGTGGCATATAAATCTGTCCCATCAGATTAAGTAATTAATTGATATGAACTGTGGTTGGTGTGTTGTCTCTGGTCACCTGCAAGGCAGGTGAGTGTGGCTCCACCTCCCCAATAGATATTTTCACGAAGATATTCATCAAGCCAATGACTACAACGATTTTTCCTCCCCTCTCAATCCTTTGCTTCCAAGCTCATTAATGACGACTCTTACTGAACCTCTCCTTAAAATGGAATGGAAAGGATTATTGTGTCAAATTTGAGTCCACTCAAGCTTTGGCAAAGGAAACGTGTGTGTGTGTGTGTGTGTCTACTAGGCATCTTCAACCCAGTGTCTTCCAAAAGGGCTAAGCTATAACTCCCATCATCTGCAATCTCTGCTAGTCAGGGATGATAGCAATTGTAGTACAGTCCATCTGGAAGACCCCAGGTTGATGGGAGCTTGGGTATACCCACACCCGTGACATATTCAGTCTCATATACACATATGCCATAGTATAAGGACCCTGTTAAACATACCCTAGAAAATACCACATTTTAAAAACGTCATCCAAGTTCTTTTGCCAGGGGAATTTAGCCTTTTTATCTATAATTCACAACAATTGTCTCAGAAATCAGGAATAAGATCTTCTGGTGGCGTCTTTTGCATGGAGATCATCTCAAATTTTCTCTCCATTTATACAAAGTAATGTAGCTTGACTCCAGACCTTCTCTTAGAAGTATTATGTGAAGGTTTGCAGATCTATTGATTATTGCAGATCTGGCTATTGGCCAGACAAATGCAACTTATTGATTTTAGCTGTGGACATATTTTGTTGCATTTTTCATTTACAATTGTGTTCATGTATGTTTGGATGTGCAAGTCGGTGGCATTTGCTAAAGGCTGGGGGTTTAATTATTCATTCATAAATAACCATGCTAACTGGTCTAATCTCATGGGGAGGCATTCACAAATATTTCAGAGGAAATGCACATATTGGGAAAAATGTGGATTTTGTTGCATTTAGTGCCCCAAGGAATGCCTGCAAAGTGGGGTAACGCAGGATGGCTTATCTGGGGCTCTCTCTGATTTACAGAATAAAATGCGTGAAAGGAAAGAAAAAGTCCTGTCCAAACAAGTTTGTAATCTGGATTTTAGCACGAAGAAGCAGAGGGAAGAAGCAAGGGGGGAAATGGGATGCAAGTGAGTCTATGAATGGGAGAAAGGGGGGAAAGCGGATGAGGTTCCACAGGGGCAGCTCTCCCATGAAGTAGGGCGGCGTTCTTGCCTCAGGCAACGGGGAGTGGCACATTTCGCCAGATCCCACCTCCACCGGGTATTCCAGAGATCTCCGTCACGGCAGCAGCCCTGCATGTAGCTCCCATTTCAGCTGAAAGGGGACACCCTTAAAAGGAGAAAGGCGCTTCTGTGCCTCTGACCCACGGAGCATTTCAAAGAGTTACACTCACTCTGCATAGAGCTTAACAAACCTCCGCCATCACCATGCAAAGAAGGTCAGTTCATACGTGGGAACCTGAGACTCAGTGGAAGCAGCTGCCCTCCGGCAATTAGCGGATTGGCAGAAGAAGTGGCATGTGAAAAGCCTTTGCTGATTCAGGGTTCGGCTTCTTCACCACTATGGTAACCAACCACCAGGCCCTACAGGAGTCTAGGGGGAGAATTTGTGTATCTTGGCCTTCCCCCATGTGGTGCTCTCCAGATATTTTGGGCAATAGCTCCCATCATCCATGGGCAATGGCTGTGGGGGATGAGAACTGTAGTCCGAAACTTCTGGAGGGCACCAGCTTGGAGAAGATGTTTCTACATCAAATGATGCTTTCTTAATGGATAGAGTGTGACAGAAACTTACTGCCCTCACTGTGTCCTTTGTTACGCCTACATGCTGGGCAAGTTAATTATTCAATCTGCTTGCAAGCAAACGAAACGTCTGTCTGGTGTCCTGTCTGGAAGACTACCATGCCCGATTCATAATTTTAACGGGTTGCTGAGCGCCAATCTTCATGCTCTCCTTCTTGGCTGAATGGAGGCCTATTTTCATCTGACTTTCTATCCTTGTTTGCCCATTTGAAGTACGAAAGGTTTGCAGGCACGCATGTTAATGATACGAGGAGAATTTGTTGGGATTTTGCAGGGACTGTGTGTTTGTGTGTGTGTTTGCAGTGAGGAGAACAAGGGACCCATGTGTCTGCATGTACGCATGCAGACATGCAGATGAAGTGTGTGGGTGCCTGCTGGGGTGTGTATGTGTGTGTGAGAGAGGGAGGGAGAGAGAGCAAGAGAGAGAATTTGGATGGGTGAGGAGCCATGCTGAGGGAGGCAGGGAGAGAGAGAGAGAGAGAGAGAGAGAGAGAGAGAGCGCAAGATGATTTGCACAGAAGTCAGGTGCAGTTGGCTATTTTGAATATTCACCCCCTAGCAAGGGATTCTCTTGATTTGTCATGACATCTGAAGCCAAGAAACATGGCATGCTGGAAGGTTACATAACCCTGAAATAACCCTACAGCTATCCATAGGTTATCTGAGCATTATTTACCCTCCAATAAGCCATACTGCCCAGGTTCAGATGGCACAACAAACCACAGCAACCTGCTAGGGACTGAGCATTCGGAATGGCCACCTGAATGCACTGCAGGCCACCATGGTTTCAGCAAACCATGATGGGCTGCAGTCACTGGGAAACTGGCCCAGTGTTTGTACCATTAATAATCCAGAGCAGGGACAGCATCCTGGCAGCTCTATTTTGAACCATCTGAAGTATCTGGACTATCTTCAAGAGCAGCTCCACGTAAAGCCTGTTACAGAAATCCAACTGGGAAGCAACCAATGCGCATGATGTCCGTGCAGCAGGTCGCTGAGAAAGGCAGGCCATTGGGCCTTGTGGTCCCGAGCCATGCAGGGCTTTCTGGGCTAAACCCAGCACCCTGAACTGTTCTCAGAAGGCTGCATCTTATCTGTTCAGACCTTCTGCTCCCAGTTATTGGGGTAGCTGCCCAGTTTTGCCCAATCTCCAACTTCTGAACAGTCTTCAATGGCAGCCCCCACAAACTGCATTGCGGCAATCTAGCTGAGAGATTAGCTGCATGTAGATTACCGAAACTAGCCTATCCTTGTCCATATAGGGGTGTAGCTGGGTGACCAGCTATGCCTTGCTGCCAAGGCCACCTGAGCCTCAAGTGCTTGGAGAGGGAGAGAATTCCTGTGGGTCATGGTGGGCAGCCAACAAGTCTACCCTGATGCTGAACCAAAAGGGGCAGACTAGCTCCTCCCAGTTTGCTCACCCAAGTCTTGCTAATGTAAGCCAGGTCGGTTGCTTCATCCACTATTAAATCGAGAAGGTCTTGCTGTGGACCAGTCTGGCCTTGGTCCATAGCACCTGGAGACCAAGAAGAGCAACCAGCACACCTGTCATGTGGCGAAGACCGGGACGTTGTCCAGCCATTGGTGGTCTGGGCCATGTTTCCTGACCTCCTCCCAACACTTCATCTCTCTCTACTGATCCTGCTCCTCACAGATCCTCCACCTTGGCCCCATACCTTTCCAAGGCACAGCCTTCCCACCTGAAGAAGCTCCCCGCAAAAACGTCCCATTGGAGCTGTCCCCTTCGGGGTCAACACCAACAGGGCACCAACTCCCTATTTCTTAAGCCAGCAGATAAAAGCCTCCCCAGAGACTACACAGCTGGCCTACATGTCCCATTATTTCTGGGGCTGCTCCCTTTTCCCTGGGAAAATTGCAGAAGGACCAGCCTGCAAGAAGCAACAAGGGTGAGGGCGACACTGGCTGGCAGCTGGTGAGTTCCCAGTTTCCTTCCGATCACTGGCCAGACTTCAGGCTACAGGACGGAGCTGGACAGAGCTGCCCAGCCAAGGTCAAGTGCAGAGTAGGTGAAAAACCCACCAAAATGGCCAATCTGTTTGTCAACAAACGCCAGTCCTGCTTAGTCCTTATGCAACCAGCTGATCTCAGATGCCCCAAAGGGAGGGTGGGCATGCACTGCTCATGGAGGGAGAGGGGCAAAATTAAAATTAAATAATCCGGTGAGAGATCAGATCGGAAATTCCCTTGCTGGCACTAGGAGGAAAAGCCCCAGGCTTTCCTTCCTAGCCTTAGCAAGGGGCCCACAGGGTTGCGCCAGGTTTGCTGCCCCTGCACTGCCCCATATACATCTTCAGGCAAAAAAAGAATTGCACACCCCAGAACTAGAATTTGCAACAAAGACATGAATGAGCACATGGGCTTTTTGCGATGCTGCCCCAGTGTGAACGTCCCGCCATCGTGAAACGGAGGCCTTCCAGGCCGGCCCACCCATTTGGCCAAGTGAAACAGCGGCCTAAGGTGGCAAATGTTAGAAGCAAGTGACTGAAGGACTGGAGGGGAGGGGGGCCCATTTGGCTATGGGGCAGGATAAAAATCTAATACATAAAATAAATAAGTAAATAAAAACTGCATGTCCCGTGGCTTTCGCTGTGCCCAGCTAGTCTGCCAGCTTCAGTCATGGTGAAGGATGCTGTCACGTGGCCAGCGGTGAAGAAAGATTCTACCAAAAGTCCAGCTGACTTTTGTACCAAAAGCAGAGGAAACATCTTGCGCTTCGGCTCAGGGACAGGTAAGTCTTGGGCAGTGGGAGTTAACTTCTCACCACTCAAGAAAAGGACAAGATCTATTGGAAAATGCATCAATAGATCAAGACATATTTCAGACTCCTTCGTCTCAGCAAGCTGCTAGTCCTCTTGACAATTTCAGAAGTTCCACCTCCAGCTGTGAGCCATTCCCTCCCACACATAGCCCACTCCTGCCTCACTCCTCATTTTCTCTCCACTGAGAACGTCCCTACCAAAGTCAAGCAAAAATGATTAAATCCCCGTTGCTTCACTGTCGCATCACATCTGTGCGCAGAGGCGACCATGCAGCATTCAGGGGAATCTTCACATTTCACAAATGCAATGCACTTCCCCAGATGAGTTCTGTCTGGGGAAAGTGATTGCTGGAACGACACGGCTTCTATGTGGAACACATTTAATAATTTATTTCAAGTGGAAGTCAGACAGTCTCTTCTCGCCGGGCCTTTCTTTGATGATTAGCAAACTGTTTTTGCAAAAGTTTGTGGCAGAAAGTTCTTGCTATACTTTCAGTCCCCCAGTCCCAAAATGTGCAGTGGTTTGAATTCAGACTTAGTCATCCTTAGAGCAGACACTTTGAAATCAGTGGTATTAAATTAGTCATGACTAACATGCAGAAAACCTTTTCATCTTTCAAACTACATTTAGGCTGGAATGTTTCCAACATTCTCACTTGGTTTCATCCCTGAATTTTGACTTTTCCAGTCTCCAACTTTCCTAGTCCTGATGCATTAGGAATCCCTCATAGTTTTGGTGCTGTTTATTCACTCCCAAATTTTTTACAGAATTTGGTGTCCAGTCTGTTAGTCGCTGCTTTAGCTTCTTTTGTTCCATTGTGCGTTTTCCTTCCCTCTGCATGAAAATACGTTGATTAAATACTGTGTTAACCTTGTATAATCTTATACAGAGTTGTATCAAGATTCTGTGTTGTGTTCAACCCATGCCTGGGAGCAAACATGGACAGAAGCAAAACCCTGCAGGAAAAGACTCGTGTTGCAATGTGCACAGCCCCATTCAGATACTTCTGGGGTTTTATCAATGCACACAGATATCCAGAGTAATTTACAGAGCTCAAAACTGAGGCAAGCTGTCCATTTCCACTGTTGACTGTTTTTATCCATAATCCCAGTCCTTACCATTGCTGCCTTAATCAGCATTTTTAAATGACTTGCTCCTCTCAAAATAAGCAATGAAAGGCTCATTCTGATGCACTTAAGCCACTAAGAATTGGCCAGCAACATTTTGAGAGGTATGAAATGAGGCAGATAGCTAAATTGCGACCCACAAATTTGTCGAGATGGTGTTGCTCAATTACCTCATATAGGAACTTGCAGCGTATTTGAATTCCTAATCATAGAAGCAATGAAGAAATGGAATTGGGGAAAAGACTCTGATTCTTGTATTCCACATTTTAAATTTCTAGACAATGCCTAAACATCATTTGCTTTCTTCCCCTCTCTACATTAATGATGTGGACTGAAACCAATCTAGTTTCCATCATATATATGATTTTATCAAGAGTGTTTTTATAAAGGTTTCACCAATGAGCACATGCACTTCTGCTTGTTCATAGAACACAATGGCAAGAGATTGTTATGATGATGTTGTTGTTGTTACGCTGCATTCACACCCCACAGTGCAGTAGAATCAAGGTTACTTTTTCATGGCATTTCATCAATGAACGCCAGTGCGTATGGGCGTCAGTAAAATATGCGCGCAGGGACAGCGTTTTGAAACAGAAGCCATAAAATACATGTCCATGGCAAGGCAGGGTTTGGGAAATATGAGCCAGTGTGGTGTAGTGGTTAAGAGCGTGGGACTGGGACTCAGGCGATCTGGGTTCGAGTCCCCGCTCGGCCATGGAGCCAACTGGGTGACTCTGGGCCAGTCACAGACTCTCAGCCCAACCTACCTCACAAGGTTGTTGTTGTGGGGATAAGATGGAGGAGGAGATGTAAGCTGCCTTGAGCCCTTTGCAGGAAAAAGGCAGGATAGAAATCGAAAAATAAATAAAATAAAATAAAATAAAATAAAATAAATATTTGCAGTGGGTTTTTGCCAATGCACAGAAGTTCACGAAAACAAACCTCGATACCACGAGGGGCATGATTAGATCCAGGTTGCTTTTCACAACATTCTTCATTTTGTGCAGTGCTTGATCCATGTACAGATGGACACTGGGCAGGCAGAGCAGGGAGAGATGCAAGCGAGCCAAGCCGCAAGGAAGCCCTTTCCCACCTGAAGCCTTGCTTTCTTTTTGCATACATGCGGGGAAGGAAGGGGACCGGCTGCCGGTGGTGAGCACAGGAGAAGATGCGGTAGGATGACCGAGGCTTCCAGCTTTTATGATCCAAACAGAAAATGACTGTTCTGGAGGACTTTACATAATTGCTTCCTGATGTCTCTCGCCACAGGAGGATACACAAATTTCTAAGCAGGTCACTGCTTCCCTTGTTTGTTTTCTGGCTGTGATTTTTTTCCTCTTCATACCAGACTGGTACACAGGAGCTTTAACCGTGGCGTTGTCAAAATGGGAGGTTTCTGAATTTCCACCTGCCTTGCTAATCAGTCTGTTCCTTAGTGGTTTGTACCAGGGAAAGGGAAAGAGATATAGAGAAAGAGAAGGCAGAAAGAAATGGGGACACAGGCAGCTGCCCTGTGCTACAGAACAAGCGAGAAATGCATGTAGCATAGTGATTACAGCCCCATGCGTGGGCCTGACCCAAATGCTCACTCAGCTCTGACACTCACTGGGCAGTCGGAACCACCACTCTGTCTCAGTTTGGCCTACCTCACAGGGCTGTAAGGAAGACTTAATAGGAGTGTGGCGAGCTTCCGATCTAGAGGAAAGATCGGAACTGAAAAGTAATACATACAAAAGGAGTTGTATGTAGAGGTGTGATTCTGTTGTGTGCACAGCCTCTATGCTGCTGAAAGGTCGGGTGGGGAAAGGGGAAAGGGATGCCCCTTACTTCCCGCCAGTGACCACGGTCTCTCTTCTTCCCGCTTGCTTGCTCTTTTGCAGCCACCTTCAAGCTGCTGAGCCTGGCCTCCCTCTTTTTCTTTCTTTCCCTTCAAGCCCCAACTGCCGAATTCTGTCACCAGAGAAGAGGCATTTTGCTTCATGAAGCACCAGCCAAGTAATTTCTTAGAGGCAGCTGCACAGGAAGCACATGAAAGCCATTGTCTTTTGGTTTATTAAGACAATCCCATGTGTAAGAACGGCTGGAAAACCTGGCCTGCACCCAGGTATTTCCTGCAGACTAACAAGGAATTTACCCAGGTGGGTCCCTGGTGCATCCGCTTCTGGAGGAGCTGTGCTACAATGCAGGAGCACAGACCTAGAGCACACGAGGCGCCAGGTTCAGTCCGTGGCCTCCCCATTGGGACGGACCCCTGCAAGTGCCAAAGGTCTGAGACATGTGCAAGCTGGAGGGACCCATAACCAGACCCAAGAGGCAGTTGTCACGTTTTGCTTCTAAGTTCACAGCAGTGGGACAGGGCAGGGGCGGGGGGCTGATCATCTTTCAGCCCAAAGAGCCAAATTCCGTTTTGAAGATGCCCTGAGGGTTTTTGCAATTCGCATCTCTCAGGAACTGCCTTCTCCTAGTGGGCAGGGCCAGAAGCAATGGAGGAGGAGCCGAGGCAAAGCAAAGGCATCAAAATACCTGGCATACCAACAAGTTAGCTTTTGCTGCCTTAGGAAAGGGCATTTTTGTGCTTTTCGAGCTTTGCCACACCAAGCTATGAGACCACTGCGTCGGGACTTTGGATCTTGTTGTTGTTGCTCAGCTGCAAAGTCATGCCCAGCTCCTCACGACCCCGTGGACCACAGCACGCCAGGCCCTCCTGTCCTTCGCTGTCTCCCATTCACCCAAATCCAGGGTCATTGCACCACCGACACTATCTAACCATCTCATCCTCTGCTGTCCCCTTCTCCTTGGGCCATCAGTCGTTCCCAGGATCAGGGTCTTTTATTTATTTATTTTACACATTTGTATGCCGCCCCCTCGCAAAAAGCCTCGGGGTGGCTAACAACAATAAATAAATACAATTACAATTAGTACATAATTTAAAAACTGGCCCATCTCAAAATCAAACTATAAAAACATACAAATTTATAAATATAACAAAAATTAATTAATAAATTAACAATTAAAATAGCTCTTAAATAAAAAAGGTCTTCGCCTGACACCAAAAAGCAAATAAAGATGGCGCCAGGTGAGCCTCTCTGGGGAGCACATTCCATAGGTGCGCTTTTCCAATGAGTCCTTCCTTCTCATTAGGTGGCCAAAGTATTTGAGCTTCATCTTCAGTATCTGGCCTTCTAAAGAGCAGTCAGGGTTGCTCTCCTCTAAGACTGACTGATTTGGTCTCCTTGCAGTCCAAGGGACTCGCAGGAGTCTCTTCCAGCACCACAATTCAAAAGCGTCAATTCTTGGGTGGTCAGTCTTCCTTTTGGTCCAGCTTTCACAGCCATACATTGCAACTGGGAAAACCAAAGCTTTGACTATAAGGATTTTTAATGCCCCCTCACTATATTCCAAGCAAACACTATTATCCCAGTGTCCTTTAGGGTTCTGGACTTAATATTTCCATTCTGTTTAAGGGCCCTTCTACTATCCTCCATTCCCAAAGAGGCCCAGTCTGTAGTTTTTGTAGCTCTTCCAGGCCTAGGAGGTTTTATCACAGAACTGAGATCGGAATTGTTATCCCTTTCTTGAGTTTCTGTTATATCACCTCTATTCTATCCTATAACCGAATACTATAATTACAGACACAAGAAAATATATTTTCTGCCACCTTTCCAAGTAATGCTGCATCATGGCCCAGAATTGCCTAGTCAATAATTCGATAGCCATCCTTAGCCAATAATCCCGCCTGCTCCTCTTCTAGGGCACAGTTCTATCAAAAACAGAAGTGAATGGGCAGGTCACCCCTCCATCTAAAGCACCTGTGAACAACTGTGTGTGAGGAATGGCAGGTTCACAGCCAATGCCTCATGTAGAAAGACACACTTAGAGTGTGGAGGAAGCTGTACAAAAACCGGGAAAGCACCAGACCACCAGTGGGGCTGGAGATGGGGCCGGCGAGGCAGCGGGGGCTTCTAAAGAACCCCCAAGGGCAGCAACAGGACCCTAAATGGACCATATTCACTGGCCTGAATTTTTGCATCCCTGAGTGACAGGCCGCCATGTTTATTTCACTGTGATGCGGTGTGAGCATCTCCGTGGGTACCCTTTCGTGTCAATAGGGAGAGTGGCTTTGCAGAACTGCCCACCCTTCTTTGCAAAGAAAATTTCAGGATTTTTTTTCAACCATGCACATGATAGATTGGCCAATGAGTCTGGTTTTCCTTTTTGCACAGCAGCCTGAGATTTTTCCTTTGCCAGTCTTTCTCTCTAGCTTGCCTTCCCCTAATAGTAGCAAGGAAGAATTTGACATCTATGGAATGCGCTCCCCAGAGAGGCTCGCCTGGCGCCGTCTTTATTTGCTTTTCGGCGCCAGGCGAAGACCCTTTTATTCAAGCAATATCTTAAGTGTTAAATTATTTTAGGCTTAAGTTATGATTAGTTATTTTTATACTATATTTGCATGTTTTAATTTGGACCTTGAGATGGGCCAGTTTTTAATATTGTGTATGTTTTTAATATTCTCTGGATGTTGTAAGCCGCCCCGAGGCTTGCAGCAAGGGGCGGCATATAAATTTGTTAATAAATAAATAAATAAAATTTGCAAGGACAAAGGAGGTAAATACTGTGGACCTGTGAGGACCATGCTCATGAAATTTGGGGATACCTTGTAAATTCTTTACATCTTGGATTAGGGGAATCCAAATAGCCTTGTATTGTTTCTACTTGTCTACCATTTCTGAACAATTCTATGATTGTTGTTGTTGTTGTTGTTGTTGTTAGTCGCGAAGTCGAGTCCGACCCATCGCGACCCCATGGACAACATTCCTCCAGGCCCTCCTGTCCTCCACCATCCCCCGGAGTCCACTCAAGCTCACACCAACCACCTCAGTGACTCCATCCAGCCACCTCATCCTCTGCCGTCCCCTTCTTCTTTTGCCATCTATTGTTCCAAGCATTAGACTCTTCTCCAGGGAGTCCTTCCTTCTCATTAGGTGGCCAAAGGATTTGAGTTTCATCTTCACTATCTGGCCTTCTAAAGAGCAGTCAGGGTTGATCTCCTCTAGGACTGACCGGTTTGATCGCCTTGCGGTCCAAGGGACTCGCAGGAGTCTCCTCCAGCACCACAATTCAAAGGCCTCAATCCTTTTGCGCTCAGCCTTCCTTATGGTCCAGCTTTCACAGCCATACATTGCAACTGGGAAAACCATAGCCTTGACTATACGCACTTTTGTTGGCAGGGTGATGTCTCTGCTTTTTAGTATGCTATCTAGATTTGCCATAGCTTTCCTCCCCAGAAGCAAGCGTCTTTTAATTTCTTGGCTGCAGTCCCCGTCTGCGGTGATCTTGGAGCCCAGGAAAACAAAATCTGTCACTACCTCCATTTCTTCCCCATCTATTTGCCAGGAAGTGAGAGGACCAGATGCCATGATCTTAGTTTTCTTAATGTTGAGTTTCAAGCCAACTTTGGCGCTCTCCTCCTTCACCCGCATCAAGAGGCTCTTTAGTTCCTCTTCACTTTCTGCCATGAGAGTGGTATCATCTGCATATCTGAGGTTGTTGATATTTCTCCCAGCAATCTTGATTCCAACTGGTGATTCATCTAGCCCTGCCTTTCTCATGATGTGCTCTGCATATAAGTTGAATAGGCAGGGTGACAGTATACAGCCTTGCCGAACTCCTTTCTCAATTTTGAACCAATCAGTGGTTCCGTGTCCGGTTCTCACTGTTGCTTCTTGACCTGCATATAGGTTTCTCAAGAGACAAATAAGATGGTCTGGTACTCCCATCTCTTTAAGAACTTGCCACAATTTGTTGTGATCCACACAATCAAAGGCTTTAGCGTAGTCAATGAAGCAGAAGTAGATCTTTTTCTGGAACTCCCTGGCTTTCTCCATGATCCAGCGTATGTTGGCAATTTGATTTCTAGTTCCTCTCCCTCTTCGAAATCCTGCCTGTACTTCTGGTAGTTCTCGGTCCACATACTGCTGGAGCCTAGCTTGCAGGATTTTGAGCATCACTTTGCTAGCATGTGAAATGAGTGCAATGGTGCGGTAGTTTGAACATTCTTTGGCATTGCCCTTCTTGGGGATCGGAATGTAAACTGACCTTTTCCAATCCTGTGGCCACTGTTGAGTTTTCCAAATTTGCTGGCATATTGAGTGTAGCACTTTAACTGCATCGTCTTTCAGGATTTTGAATAGCTCAGCTGGAATGCTGTCACCTCCACTAGCTTTGTTGTTGCTCAGACTTCCTAAGGCCCATTTCACTTCACATTCCAGGATGTCTGGCTCGAGGTCAGTGACCACCCCATTGTGGTTATCAGGGATGTTAAGCTCTTTCTTGTATAGTTCTTCTGTGTAATCTTGCCACCTCTTCTTAATCTCTTCTGCCTCTGTTAGGTCCCTGCCATTTTGGTCCTTTATTATGCCCATCTTTGCATGAAATGTTCCCTTTATATCTCTAATTTTCTTGAAGAGATCTCTGGTCCTCCCTATTCTATTGTTTTCTTCTATTTCTTTGCACTGTTCATTTAGGAAGGCATTCTTATCTCTTCTAGCTGTTCTCTGGAATTCTGCATTCAATTGTTTGTATCTTTCTCTTTCTCCCTTGCCTTTCGCTTCCCTTCTTTCCTCAGCTATTTGTAAAGCATCCTCAGACAGCCATTTTGCTTTCTTGCATTTCTTTTTCTTTGGGATGGTTTTAGTTGCTGCCTCTTGTACAATGTTGCGAACCTCCGTCCATAGTTCTTCAGGCACTCTGTCTATCAGATCTAATTCCTTAAATCTATTTGTCACCTCTACTGTATATTCATCAGGGATATGATTTAGGTCATACCTGAGTGGCCTAGTGCTTTTCCCTACTTTCTTCAACTTAAGCCTAAATTTTGCCAGCAGAAGCTCATGATCTGAGCCACAGTCAGCTCCTGGTCTAATTCTATGATACTTAGAGCAATTTGTATATGCAGAATGTTATAGCTTTTCCAATTCATCTGTCCTTTTACTTCCCCACTTCTTGGTTGCTCTCTCAGCCAATTCAACCTCATAAGGTTGTTGTGATTGTACTTCTGAGTACCTGATGAATACCACCAAACTCTTTAGACAAATGATGTGTAAGATGCATGTTTTTGTGCAAACACAGCTTAAAAATGGCTTGAGATCAATTTGGTCATTGTGTTTAATATTCTGTGGCACAGACCAGCTCATAGAATTAAATGTCGTCATTAATTTCTTTGAGAAATGGCTGCAGTCTGAGCAGTTTTAGGACACAATCTATAGAGATGCTTTCCTGGCCAAGCTTCATTAAAAGGAAACTGACTTGTTGGTCCACACAAGGATAAAGCAGCCTTTTGATAAAAGTTCCTCCTGCGCACACAGAACTGGGTTAGTCAAATGTGGTCCCTCCACCTTCCCGCCTCTCGCTAAACATTAAAGAGGCACAAATGTTAACATTCAAATTGCAATATTCTCCAATTAAAGAAACCCTTTGTTCAGCAAATATTGAGAACAAAGGAAATTAGAGCTACAAATTAATGAGTTTAGTGGGAAAAGCATTTGCAACTTAATGCTGAGGATCAGATTTGATTCCACTCTCAGGAGGACTTTAAAATGCCCAGGCTGAGACAGTGCTTTGGAACAAAGTATCTGCTTGATACTTCGCCTCCCTTCCCACAAGAAAAAAGCAAAGAGCACTGGCCCACCAAGTAAAGCTGGCACTGACCAGCAACCACTGTTCTCCAGGTTTTCGGGCTTAATTCTTCCCCAGCTCTACTGGGGACCAAGACTGCAAACTTCTGCTTGCAACTACAGGCCTAGGCAGTCTTCCTGCAGAGAAATCATCGGCTTTGTGATGCTTCAGCCTGTTTCACCACTCACGGAAACTAAACAAATGAACCAGGTGTCAAAATTCTAGGGGACAATGCATCTCTGCATATTCTGGGAGAAAGAGGAATTTGGAATTCGCAATACCTAGGAATTTGCAAGTACCCACTTTTTAAAAATTGGAGATCTCCAAGTCAGGGCTGGAATCCAGCCACTTTTCCCCCAAAAGCCCTCCTCTGCACCCCCAGAAGGAGATTGCATGAGCTAGGGTAAAAAGAAAGCTGCACCTCCCTACCCTAAAATTTGTCCTGGCCCCAAAATTGGTTTGGAGATTCACCTTTTCACACCCCCACCCTCAACACACACAATTTCAAGGCAAGTGTTTTGGTCAAAGAACATTCAACCCATTCTTATTTCTGATCTAGAACAACTTTAATTGACCCTGATTTTGAAAGATTCTTCCCTGGATGGCGCATATTATATATTACTTAGAGCAGCATTTGCCCTGAAAAGTGGCACACCTGATCCCTTACTCTTGTATAGAATAGGGGTGCAGAACCTCAAGCCTAGGGGTGAAATTGGGCCCACCAGGGTCCCAGTGCAGTCTAGCTGCAGTTGCCAGAGGACCCCGTCCCCTTCCTTTGTCCTGTCCCTTCCACCTGGTCCGTCATTTCCTGGATGCTTCTTCTCTTTTTTCCCCATTCTAACAAGCTGGAAGGCATTTCCCATGGCTCAGTATCTGGCAGCAAGTGCTTTAATCCCTCATCTTTCAAAACCCCAAGGCTCACTGTTTCTGGGAGCTTTTTGTACCCCAGACACAAAACTGCCCCTAGTCTGGCTTAATCTCATTATAAAAGGCCATTGTCTAGTAAAGCTTTCCCCCAAGAGGTGAAAAACTTGTGTACAGGTTTCAGCTGGAGCAGGGAAATTCAGACTGAATCTTTCCTGCCAGGGAGACTTCCTATCGACTGCAGCTTTTGTTCTGAGCTTCATGGGAGCGATCCATCATGCCACATGGTGGCAAACCTGGTTTGGGAATGGAGAGTAACACTATGGAAAGCTCCTATAAAGGACTGGGTTTTTTGTTTTTGTTTTAGAATAAAAACTGAAAGGGATGAGGGACCACATGGTTGGAAGAGTCACCCATCTCTCCAGACAAAGCTAATCCTTCAAGGAGCAGCCTTTTTATCATCATCAGATGCATTTATATCTGCCTGTTTCTTCTTGTAAGACTTCCAAAGCCTTACTCCACTCCATTTTTATCTTCACAACAACCCTGCGAGGTAGGTTATGGTGCGAGTGACTGGCCCAGAGCCACCCAGTGAGCATCGTGGCTGAAGGGGGGAGGGGCACCAGAACCCAGATCTCCTGGGTCCCTAGTCCTACACTCTTATCACCCGACCACCCTCGGGGGACTAGTCAGCCCCCTCCCTTCCAAAATATCCCCACTCTCCTGATCAGCCTGGGAACCTGTGGGCAGCAGCCCTGAGCGTTTCCAAGGCTTGGGCTTCTGCCTGGTCTCCTCTGTCTGAGGTCCCCCTCCTCCTGAGGATCCCCAACCTCTGGACCCCGGAATACTGTCCAGGAGAGGCCACTGGCTGCACTCACCACTCATAGGGTCTTGGCCATCATGCTGGGGCCACATGCCAGCAAAAGGGTGATCCCGTGCACTCTTGTCATGGCCCTGCTCATGGTGGGTGTAGATTCTCACCCCCTTCCTTACCCACAATCAATTGAACCCTCCAGCTGGAAAAGATTGCACGACCAGCAGCACCAGCCATGTGAGTCTCTTCCTGGATCTTCCAGGTCAAATCTCATTTGGTCATTCTGTGCATGCAACCTTCTCTGAAGAACTGCCTTCTTTGAAGCACCTACCTGATCCCACCGATCAGGCTCAGGGACCGTTCTGAAAGAGCCTTCCTCTAAGAGGTGAGGAGGATGGTGAGCAGAAGATGGGCCTTTTTGGCGATTGCACTCCACCTGTGGGGTAGCCTTCCTGGAGCAATTTGCCTGGCACCCTCATCACAATCTTTGACAGGCGGAAAGAGTTTTACTCCCCAGACTTTTAAATAATTGACTTTTATAGTAACGATTTTAATTTTTAACGATGCTGATTCAGCAGACTTTAATCAGTACTCTCAAATGTTATATTTGTTACATTCGTAATATTGTTATATGCACATTGTTGTTTTAACTGTTTTATTATTTGTTTTTATATGGCTGTGATCGCGATCCATTCAGAGGGTCCCATAGGACTTCTGAAGCCATATATAAAATCAATCAACCAATCATTCAAAAGAAAGCAAAGGAGATACGTCCCCATTTAAGTCTCTACCCAAAGCCTTTCTTCTTTCCTCTGCTGGAGAGAAATGAAAAAGAATAGATGTGAAACCGAGGCTTCAGGTGTGCATTTGCTGGGGACCCATCCCTGCGGTTGTTCTGTTATCCTCTCATCTTGGCTCATTATTGTCAAAAGCCACCAGCAGCATGCTCTGGAGGACCAAATTAAATCAGGAATGATGGCTAAGTTTGTTCCAGGGAGTATATATATATATATACTTGTCGACAGTCAGGAGGAGTCTAAAGCCAAATTAACATCCTGAGGAGGAATTAACATGCAGTCGTGTTTCTCTTTATTAGAGGAGTTCAAAGGACCAGCTGACAGTTTTGCTTGGCGAAAACGCACACCAAAGGCAAAGCCTTGCCAAAAAAGCCCCACCTAGTGTGGTCTTTGCTCTGAGTAGCTTACAGGGCAAAGGTTTCGACAACCTTCCCCAACCTGATGTTGCCAAATATTTTGTCTCCAGCGTTCCTGCCATGTCAGCAGCTGCTGATGGGCACTGGAGCCCTAGACAGCTGAAGGGTACCAGGTTGTGGTGTTTCAGCGCAGGGGTGGCTGGGGTGGCTACTCCTAGACCAAGGTAGTGGCCAGCTGCCAACATGGCAGCAAGATCTTGTCCCTCCGTGATGTTTCGCACTCTGCCCCCTTTCTCCTCTTGCAAAGAACTCAAGGCGCTCCTCCAGCTTTTATCTTCACAACAGCCCCTTGAGGTAGTTTAGGCTAGCAGTCAGTGACTGGCCCAAGACCCCTGATTTTCATGGCCTGAGTGGGGCTAGAATGGGTTCTCTCATGTCCCAGTTCAGCACTCTAACCACTATGCCATAGGGCCTTTTCTTCCCTTTTCTCTCCATGCAGCGAGCTAGTCCTGCAAGCCAAGTTGGGGTGAACAGTCTGCTGATCAAATTCGCAGATGACACTAAAACTGGAGCAGTGGCCACAACTGAGGAGCAGGTACTCCAGATCCAGAAGGATCTGGACAGACTATGGAAGTGGGCAGGAGACAACAGGATGGCATTCAATGTGGATAAGTGCAAGGACTTGCGCCTGGGGCATAGGAATGGGTGTCATAAGTACAGGTTAGGGGACAAGTGGCTGGAGAGCAGCACTTGTGAAAGGGACCTCAGGGTGCTGGTTGACTGCAGGCTAAACATGAGTCAGCCATGTGATGCTGACATGCACCTGGTGGGCATGTTGTGAGCAGAGCTAGGTGGAGCCGGGGGTCAGACTAGATGACCCGAGAGATCCCTTCTGACTCGCTCTGTTTCTATGTTTCTATCCTCTGGAGCTGAAGGCTGAGGATGTGTGTAAAGATGAATGTGTGAACAAACAAGTGAAAGCCATTATGGAAATGTAAAGGTTTGGCCACCAAAGACAAGGTTTGGCCATCCTTTCCCACACACCGTCTCCAAAGAGTACCTGGGAGGGACAATCATTTATATCCTTTCTTTCTACAGGAACACTTGGCAAAGCGGCAAACCGAATGGAAAATTAAGAAAATAAAAGCAGTTTATAGCACTGTACAAGTGGAAGTGCTTGACAGTAAAAGTATCTGGAATAATAAAGTCTCTGTTGCCTTCTGGAAAAGCAGAAGTGAGGGTGGAGGCCTGCCATCCTTCCCTGGGGGCGGGGTGGGGGGGCTGTTTCCTAATCTGGCAACATGACTGACCTTGCAGGAGTGTTGTGAAGATAAATATTGGAAGGGGAAGCCACAGAATAGAGACACTCTGGATTGGCACCTTTGTGGATGAGGTGGTGCATCTTGTCCAAGGGCAGTCTGGTGCCCTTCAGATGTCTGGGACTACAGTTCCCATAATATATAACTTCTGGCTGCATATGCTGGGAGCAACCAGATTGCCTACCCCTGACTGAGTAAAAAGTGACATAACGGCCCCCCCATCCCTTTCTCCCGATATATTGTGAGCGACTCTCTTTTCCATTTTCTAAAGCAAATGCTTGGATCTGTGTGTCATTGTTCACAGAAGACGGGCAGGATGTGAAATGGGCCAAACGTCTACAAGGCAAAGCAAGGAGATAAGAGGAGATAACTCGTCAAGCTGTCTGCAAAGAGCATTTTGAAATTCTCCACCCTGTTTGCAGGCAAAGAACTAGCAGTGGGGGGAATTTCACCAAATTCCTCCAGGGAAGGAGGAATCCTCCACAGTTCCTGACAGGTGGGGGTTACCGTACGGTACTGTGTGTCTTTTGAGCAACAGCGGCAGTTGCGGTTACGGGCTGGCCCCCATCTTGCATCCATCACAGTGCAGGTGCGATGGATGCTGCACTGAGTCCAGCTCTGGGGAAAAGCTGGGGCTGACGTTACGCCAAAATCTGTCCTCAGATAAGTTCCTTGTCCCATGAGAAAGGCCTCTATTATCCTGCCTCATTTTGAGGGCATTTTATTACTCATTTCTGCGATACGTTTGAGCTTACCAAGTGTGTTTGTTTTGATTATCTATTATAAATCTGCCCACGAATGAGTGCTTCCTGAACTGGAAAAAAAAAAAAAAGCTGGGAGGAGTGACCTAATGATCTCGTCCCGTGGGCTTTAATCAGCGGCTAGAGACATGAAGGAGAATGATTGTCCAGTGAAAAACAAGGCACTTGTGCTCACGCTTCGGCAATGCTAAAGCTAAGCACAAGAAACCCAAACCCAATGCATGAGAATTTCTCTACATTTGGAATTTGTTTTCAAAAGCACTTTGTTCTCCATCAAATTGACTGTGAATAGTTTAAAAAATGCAGGACGGAACTTTGAGACGGGAAAAATGATTTCCCCCACGCAGGGTGGGGACAAAATGCAGAGGATTCCATCCCTTGACCATGCACAGACTTCCTTTCTTGCTCAGCCCAGTCCTGGGAAGTGAGCCAAGCTGCAAGGAAGCCTGCAAACAGGCGGGTTGGGCACACTTGGATGGCCACAGCAAAACAGACGGGAGTCTAGGGAGCCAAGCCCTGGCAATCAGAGGAATTTGCACCCCCAGCATGGGTTCCTCCACACCCCGACCTCCACCGCCTTAGCCAGAAGACAGCTTGCCTCCACTTCATACCCAGCACAAGGCCTATGACCCTGAAGCAAAGCTTCCCTTGCCAGAAGCCACAAATACAGTAACACGCACCCCACACACACACACACACACTCAACAGAAAGTTTATGGCACGTATGGGGTATAATGTGTTGGATACTTTGAAGATCTCATTGAAGAATGGCAAGATACATGTTAAAGGAAAGCAAGCAAACAGTGAGAGATCCCTGCATAGCATCTAAAGAGACATTGGATGCAAGGCTGAAAACAGCTCTAACACGGGGGCTAGAAATCCTTGCTCAGACCCCCCCCCCCAACCTCACAGCTGCTGCAGAAAGGACCATGCTGGCCCTTTCCCAAGCTCAGGGAATCAAACTCAGACAGGGCTTACAGGCCATGTCCGGAGACGGAGATGGAAGGACAGCAGGGCTGCTAGAACAGGAGGCACCTTGAAGGCGCTCCACTTCCTCCCCGCCCCCCTCTGAACAACCAGAGCTAGACACTGGCCTGGCTCAGCTGCGGAGCAGAAGAAGGAAAAGGGGAGGTGATCCAGGGACCCTCTTTGCAGCTTCCCCCACTCTGCACCAGATGCTCGTAAGCCTCCAGCTCTGATTAGAGTGCGCCCTGTGTTAGTTTCACTCAGTCCAAAGTGTCTGTCCATTTTCCACAGAGCATTTTGCCCTGAATTAAAAGGTATTGCATCAGAAATATTCGTAGCATTCCAAACTGACCAGAATCAAAGCATTTGAATGAAATAAATCCAGCAGACCTGGCTTCTGTTCAGGCTAAAACTCCATGAGCTTGAAAAAAATTGCTTGGGACATGCAAAGATTACAAAAACAAATGTTTCCCTTTCTTTGGCTAGGATCCAGGAAACAAATCATATAATATTAAAGTGCTGGTGCTCCATTTAGCATATGGTCGTGTCATATACTCATAGATTATTAATTGCATAGTCCTTGCAGAGAATAGAAGAAACAAATCTTGAGTAAAGATGGCCAGCTTAAAAACAAAACTAAATTAAAAACAATATCCAATTTCTTCTCAGTTTGGGTTGCTGTAGATGAAATCTCCTCCCCAGCCCATCATTTTCCATTTCTATATGGCAACTCTGATGTGGCCGTTCGCGAGAAGATATGCAGCAGATAACTGCCGTTCTGCCTTGCAGGTGTATAAGTGAGTGCTGTTCTATTAATACTGAAATGAAAATCTAGAAAAATGCACCAGTTTTATTTTGTTGAGTGTTTTTTAAACCTCACCTCTCATGGCAACCGTAACTGCTCGGACGTGATTTTCTGTGGCCCCAAACACATTTGCAATGTCCCTCTCCCATAACTCTAGAACTCTGTGGGGTCATCCCATGAAACTGATGAGCTGGAGATTCAGAACAGAGCACAGCATCATACAGCCTAGGAAACTGGATCCAGTCCGTTGGGGCTATAGGGCCATCAAGTCCAACCCCATGCTCATGCGCGTTCTGGCTGAAGCATCCCTCGCAGATGGCTCTCCAGCTGCCTCTTGAATGCCCATGTGAAGAGAAGCTAGATCATTGTTTCCATTGGCAGACTGCTCTAACAGCCAGGAAGTTCTTCCCCATGTCCAGCCGGAACCTGGCTTCCTGTAACCTGAGTCATTATTCCGTGTCCTGCACTCTGGAATGAGCGAGAAGAGATCCTGGCCCTCTTCTTTGTGACAGCCTTTCAAGAACTTGTTAAGTGCTATCCTCTCTCCCTTTAGTCTTCTATTCTCAAGGTTAAACATGCCCAGTTCTTTCATTCACAGGCTTTGTTTCCAGCTCATCCTTGCTGCCCTCCTCTGAATGTTTTTTTCCCAAAGGAAACAAGATCAAAGGAAGCCCTTCTTCACACAGTGCCTAGTGAATCTATGAAAATCAATTTGTTATACCCATCGGTGTGGATGGCATTAAAAGGAACTGAAGAAATTCATGGAGAAGGAGGCTATCAAAGGCCGCTAGTCCAGATGACTGTATGCAGAGGCAGTTTAAGTATGTACCCTGGGCTGACAGAAAGACAAGCAAGTGGGTCCTAGATCAAATCAAGCCAGAGCTATCCGAGAAGCAAAAAATGGCAAGACCGAGGCTGTCCCGAGAAGACAAGACTCCCTGGAGAAGACCATTGTTCCAGGGAAAGTCAAAGCCGGAAAAAGAAAAGGAAGACCAAGCATGAGACGTGTTGACTACATCAAGGAAACCTCAGCTTTGAATTTGCATGAGCTGGCAGGGTGGTCATGGATAAGATACCTTGGAGAGCTTTCATACACAGGGTCACCATAAGACGGAGATGACCTAATGGCACATGACAACAAGGACCTTATGTACCCCAGTTACTGGGGAACATGGACTGGAGGGGACTGTTGCATTAATGTCTTCCTTGGTTGGCCCCCATGTGAACAGAATGCTGGACTAGACAGACATTCTGACATTCTGGGTCTGACCTAGGAGACCTCTTCTTATGTTCTTTAAAGCCTTCCTCATCACCTGCAACTGAGACCCTGTTAACTGACCTCACAACGTACCTCTTGTGATCCAAGTATCTGGCTTTGGAGAAGCTGCTCTGAGCTGTACAAAATTAAGTGACGAAAGCAGAGAAATTGTCCTCCCTCTTTAAAACAGTAGAACCTAACAAGGTTGTCAAGAAGCTGATCTGTGGAAGATCCAGGTCAGAGCAAAGGAAGGACTTCTTCACACAGTGCCTAGTTGAACTATGGAATTCACTTTCATGAGATGAATTAATGGCCACCAATTTAGGCATGTTTAGAAACATAGAAACAGAGCGAGTCAAAAGGGGCCTTCCAGGCATCTAGTCTGACCCCTGGCTCTAGCTGGCTCTGCTCACAACATGCATATCATGTGCATGTTTAGCCTTTCCTTGAACACCCCCACTGATGGTGCTTCAGCCACCTCCCGTGGAAGCCCATTCCATACTCTTGGGGTCCTAGCTGTCAAGAGGTACTTCCTGGCATCCAAATTGAACCTTGGTTCCCTGAACATGGCTCCGTTGGAGCGGGAATGGGAGAAATTCATGGAGATCACTATCAGTGATTACTAGTCCTGATGGCTCCATGTTACATGTGGTATCTGGGGCAGTTGCTGATGTTGCTGCTCTGTTGCTGGGAAATTTGGGCAGGTCCTTGGGAACATGGACAGCAGGGACCCATGAGCAGCCGGTCGGTCACTGTGCAAGGAGAATACTGGACAGGAGGGACCCTTGGTCTGGTCTAGCAGAACCCTTCTGACCTTCTGGTGTTCCTGTGCTTTTGCCATGCCCTGCTCCAGCTCCAGCCCATTTCCTGAGAAGTGCACATCATGGCAGGGCCTCAGCAGAGTGACGAGGGGACTCAGCGTGTATGCAGAAATCATGGACCGCTGGGGAAAAAACCTGCGGGAATTTAGGGGAGAACCTTTCAAGGGCCTCCAAACTCCCCTTTATCTCAGTAAAACTTTCACCCATGAAAACTGAAGCTTAGCTTTCAACTGCATGTATGAACATGCACCTTTGCCAGTGCCCTGCATCTCCCCCACTGTCTAAATTTATATTGCAAGCTCCTTGGAACACAGGCAAACAATTCTTCCTGCAAAGATCCATGTACATGCATGGCATTAGGTTAGAGCAGGGTCTTTGTAGTTGCAGCCCCGGGGGGCAAGAGATGCTCTCCCACGAGAGGGATCTTTTAAGTTCCAGTCAGATTTCTACTTGCAGCCATGTAGAAGTTTTCTAATCCACCAACCCTTTATAAAAGATCAGAAATCACCTGGTAGGGTGTTTATTTGTTGTTGTTTTACTTTTTTCTTATTCTGAGACTATTTTGAATTATTTTTATATTTATTGAATTGTTTATTTAAAATAATCTAACTGTAATTTTTGGGAGAAGACTCATTTATTAAAAGCAATCATAAAGCAAGAACAGTCAGTCAAGTATCAAACCTGCAAACGTTCTTCTCCTGGACTTGTACTCCTTTATCTAAAGGTGCAAGGAGGTCTTTCATTCTGCTCTCTAAGAGAACTTGGCACCCTTTCCCCTGCTGTCACAAACTCACAAGGGCCCTATTAGCTGGCAGCTCTAACAACCTAAGAGCTGGGAGATTGCATGGCCGGTCAGACAAGTGCTGCTTTTCTTTAAATTGCTATCTCGCCAAGCATGTTAAAGGAATTCTGCAAAGGACAATTGATGCTATTAGAATGAAAAGAAGGTCCAGTCTAGAGAAGAAAAAAATAAGAGCAAAGCAAAAGAAACCCCCAAACAAAGCAATCCAGGAAGGCAGGCAGGCAGGCCTGCTAGAATCTTTTGCTGGGTCTTTGGGGTACGTGTGTGTGTGTGTGTGTGCGCGCGCACGCGTGTGTGTGCGCGCGCGTGTTATTTCCAGTTTATTCATTTTCCCTCTTTTTTAGTACAATATAAAAATGAACGTCAAACCCATTCCTTTCTCTCAAGAACTCTCCTCTCTTCACTGCTGTGATTAAGAAGGATGAACAAAGTTATGGAAGAACTAAATAAGAATAAAGATGGGGAGGGGAGGGGAGGGGAGGGGAGGGGGGGGGAGGGGAGGGGGGAGGTTACCTGCTCCATCAGAAACCATAAAAAGAGCATGGCCGATTGTGGTGTGTGGAACAGTGAGCTGGTCCACATGGCTGCAAGCCACTTTGTAGAGCAATTCAAAGTTGCAAGGTGTGGACTAAGCTTTGCCTGGTTTCAGAAAGAGATGACAGTTCCCTTCTCATGACATAGAAGATGATGATTGTATGGAAGGGGAGCAGCAGGATCCCACTTTCTGGCCCCAGCCCAGGCAAGTCTTCATCCAAAGGGATGAACAGAACCTCTGCCCAGCATGGCATACTTGGCCATGGGTGGCCGTGGGTGGAGATCCAACACTGGGCCAGGCAAGCTTTCCCTCTGGACCTGATCCAACATTCTCCATTCACCAAGCAGGAAGTGAAAAACCATGAGCTGAGCAACATTCTTAAGCAGCAATTATTAAACTTTTACTTCCAGGGCACCCTTTTCCACATTTGTTCTTATGCGGAGGAACTCCTGAAAATCTTAACATATTGATGAGGAGTGCAACACATTCAAAGGCAGTCATGGTGGACCCACAAGAGACCAGAATCCGCTAACACAAGAGTATCGGCAATGATCTCTGACTCCCAATTTTTTAATGCCAGCATTTTTCTCACTCACTCCAAATTATGCTGCTGAATTGAAGACATCTGAGAAACTAGAAGTAGACTAGAATGTGACTAGAAATGGATTGCTGGAGGAGACTCCTGCAAGTCCCTTAAACTGCAAGACCATCAAACCAGTCAGTCTTAGAGGAGATGAACCCTGACTGCTCTTTAGAAGGCCAGATAGTGAAGATGAAACTCAAATGCTTTGGCCACCTAATGAGAAGGAAGGACTCTCTGGAGAGGAGCCTGATGCTCGGAACAATAGATGGCAAAAGAAGGAGGGGACGGCAGAGGATGAGGTGGCTGGATGGAGTCACTGAGGCAGTTGGTGTGAGCTTGAGTGGACTCCTGGGGATGGTGAAGGACAGGAAGGCCTGAAGGAATGTTGTCCAGGGTTGCGATGGGCCGGACACGACTTTGCGACTAACAACAGAAATTGATTTTTCTGTGGAAAGGCTGCAAGCTCCCTTCAGTTCCACTTCATACAACCTATTCTTGGGCTGGAAATTCTTGAATCCAAGGTGCATGTCTTTTGCACCAGAGTGGCACAATGACTTCTGGAAAAATCAAAGTTGGTTCAGCCAGCCTGAAGAGGAACCAAGGGTGCAGTGTGGTGGATAAGCTGCCTTTAAACTGAGGCCAAGGACAAAAATACCCACCTATTTTAGCTTAATGCACTCATGGCCAGTAACCAAACCTTGGCAGAAGAATTAGCCTTTTAGAATGGGGAGAAAAACCCCCCACAAAAGCTGAAAACCCACTGAATGGTAGGGGAAAGGCAGGGCAGGTCCTGGGGAAGGGAGTGTGACATTCTTTGAAGCCCCAAAGAACTGGATCCAGTTTCCTAGGACAGAGATTCTGCAACCTTCTTTAAGGGAAACTAGTTGGCTGAAACACAGCATCTCCTGGTAGAATCCTAGAAAAGCTTCCAAGAAGCCTCTGGATTTTCAGGAAGACTGCTTAATAGGCTCAATTGCCTACTTACTTGTTGTAGAGAACAATGTCTGGCCGCCAAATGAGCTCAGAGGGGATTCGTATCGATGTAACATTCTCATATTCCTCAGGGTCCCAGCGTAGTTTATAATCATGCCATTCCTGGGGTTAAAAAAAAAAAAGCAGGCATGAATCGCAGGGCTGCAAGCTGAAACTGAAACTAATCTACATCTTCAGTGATTCTAATTCAGCAATTTACAGGTGTAAATGGAAAACTAGGTGCCGATGTCTGTCTGTAGTGGTACTCTGACTCATCTTGCTCTGCCCAACATTTCCTTACTCCAAATTGTTCTTCCCTCTGCAGCTCCCCGCACCAAACAGGTTCTCTCAATCGAGAAGTTCACAAGCGTGATTTCTGCGTGTGTGTCGCAGGGAATGCCGCTGGGCCCACAGCCTCCCTGCTTCATCCACACCATGCTTTCAATGGTCCCATTTTCCCTCATGTTTCCCCCATTCTAAAAGGGGGAAATGACTCTCTGAAGGCTTCAGTCCTGACAATCAGGCTTTTGGGGCACAATCCAGTTATGCCCTTGGGACTCGTAATCCCCAAAACCCAGAGGCTTGCAAGCATCCATTCCAGAATGCGGGAAGCAGCAGAGAGAATTTGCTTTTCCCAATCTGCAGTTCAGCAGGAGGCTGACTTTGGCTGTCGAGCTGTGACATCTCAGGGGGGAAAGAGAGGGAGCTACAGCACTGCCAGGATACCTTGTATTCCCCTTTTCCCAGTCCCCTCCCCTCCCCACCCCCTTAGGCCCTCTCCGAGGTCACTTTTCCAACCTCGGAGGAGCAGCTAAGGGGAGGGTTAGGCTGTGAGGGGTGGAGGAGGACTGGAGCAGGGCTTCCTGGCGCTGAGGTGAGAGCTCTGTTCCAACCTGGGAATGCAAAGTGTTCTTTGCCTTCCTCAACACTGACGGGCAAATAGGATCACTCTTTGCAGCTACAATGTGCTGGTACTGTTTTTTGCATTTTGGCCCTGTCCCTTTTGATTCAGCCCCACCCAGCATTGGAAACTAAGTCCTGAGATCTCTTCCGAAATAGAATTTGGCCCTCAGGCTGAAAGGAATTCTGCAGAAGGTGGGAATGAAGGATTTTCTGCAACGGAGAACTCTGTGCTTCAGTGATCCAGCTCAGAATAAAAGGTGTATTTTTCATCCTCCTTTGCTCCATTTCTTTGGCACTGAACCCCCTTTTCTTCCTTTAATTTCACTTCCTGCAATGGCCACTTGAGGACACATTTCTGGACTTGCTCCAATGGAACATTCACATGTAGAACAGCCAATATGTCACAGTGGTTCCAGGGCTGCATTGGATCCTGGGAGATCTGGGTTAAAGTACCTCTTGACCATGAAGCCCATGGGGTGCCTTTGGGCCAGTCATTGCCTCTCAGCCTAGCCTACCTCACAGGATTGTTGTGAGGATAATTCGGAGAGGGGGTAAATCATGCAACCTGCCTTGGGTTCCTTACAGGAGGAATAAGGCAAGGAAAAGATACAATGAATGCAATCTTGCAAGCCCCACTGAAATGAGCAGGGCAAGCACAAGAGCATGGGAAAAGTTCTTGCTGGAAGATGCCACCTAATTTCTCAGGTTGGAAACATTGGGACATGGATTTCGGCAATGAAGACAATGCAAAGCATCGTGGTTAACTCACTTGTTTCACCCACACGTTGGTGGTCATCATTTGGTTCTTTTCATCCTGGAAAAAGACAAAAAAGAATGAGGGGAAGCATATTTTAAGAGGAGCAGGCCCTGACCCTGAAAGCTCTTGAAGCGGCCGCTTTCTCTGCTGCCGTGCACTTTTTGCAAATCACCAATAATCTCAGTAATAAATGTATTTAAGCATCAGCTAAAAAAGCAGATGTTACCAAAGCTTAGCATAAAACAGAGCACAGTTGCTATTTATTTCCACGCCACATGCGCTGACCCCACGTGGGGTTTCCTAGCAGCTTCTCTAACCTGCAGATGTGCAGAACTACTGATCCCATGGTCCCCAGCCAACTTGGCCAAAGATGCTAGTTGTAATGAAACAAGGGTGAAGGACACCCAGATGGCAAAGGCTGCACTAGAGGGTTCACATGCTCTCTTTAGCAT
Source organism: Varanus salvator macromaculatus (assembly GCA_023646645.1). Taxonomy (NCBI): domain Eukaryota; kingdom Metazoa; phylum Chordata; class Lepidosauria; order Squamata; family Varanidae; genus Varanus; species Varanus salvator. Next base: position 6,448,663 of record JAIXND010000771.1, on the reverse strand, counting down.
GGGGCAAACTGGGGTAGAAAACCAGTGGCTCTCCAGTCTATCACCTACAATTCCCATCATCCATTACCATTAGCCATGCTTGCTGATGCTGCTGGGTGTTACGATCCAAAGACATCTGGGGGTCTTCTCAATCCTCAACCCTGTTTCAGAGCTTGCCATGCTGCAATTTGGGAACAGGATCAATGCCGACTTCTAACGTCAGCCCCGCCTGAAGCACTCCCCCCTCTTTGGATTTATTGATCGGTTACATTATTGCAGTGTATTATTTATTTATTACATTACTGGGCAATGAATGTTCTTTGCGGATCACCTGCTCCATCATATTGATTAACTTCTTCCTCATTTTCTTTTAGAAGTTCATGTTAGAAAAGGGAATCTTTCCTCCTACTTTCTCTGGGGAAAAGACAGATGTGTATGAGGCCAAGCAAAGTATATTTGATTTGTTTTAATCCTAATCAATCCATCTTGATTGGTATTGGAATGATGCGATTGCTATTCTCTATCTAAATGGCCCATTAACTCACAATAAGGAGGCTGCTAGTTCCCCCTGAGCTTCATTTCTCTCTTTCCCTGCTCCCAATTCCCTTTGATTTGTTTCAAAGAGGATAGTTTGGAAAGGGGTTAAGCCACAGACACAGAAAAAGGACTGGATTTTTTTCAGCAACAAAACAACCAGCTGGGAAAAGAGGAGAAAGTTGTAACCAAGATGGGAGGTCAGGTTGTTTCAGTTCCATATGGACAGGTGAGCAAGGATCTTCCTTTGAACAAGATAAAAGGGGTTCAAAGGACAACCCTGGGAAGCTTGTTTTTATGGTCTAAAACACTCAAACGGCTGCCCAGTGTTGGTGGCCATTCAGTGATGTGGGAAAAGCTGTGTTTTTTTCTTCAAAGTATAGTGAGCAACATGCTTATTGTCTGAAGGCAATATCACACTCCCCAACCCCTGGGAAGGATGATTTAGCATTAAAGCAAGGTACACATACCCCTGAACCCTTGTTTTAAAGCAAAAACTCGGGGCTTTTCTCTGCGATGCTGAATGTGAACAAAATTTGGTAGGAATTCAGCAGTCTAGTCATAGCCATTGGAGGGCAGACTGAAAGAGGGGGGCTTCATGTGCTCAATGCACTACTATTCCACTAATATAAATAAAAACCCTTCAGGACTGGAAGAGTCCAGGCTAGGAACAGTAAAAGAGTAGTAGCAGAAACCAAGAGGGGAAAGATGATAAAATGCACCAGACTTTGGGGCAAGGCAGGGTACAAATGGCAAGAAACCAAACATTTGCTAGTCACTTGGAATAAACCACCGTTCCCTAGTCCATTTGCAAAATAAATCCCTTTGTTTTGAACACTGCCGATAATTCCTGCATGCAACATCTGTAGGTGAGAGCCAGTGCGATGCAGTGGGTAGAATCTTGGACCGGGAGCCAGGAAATGCTGGTTCCAGGCACCCTCAGAGATGCATCTCAGAGACTGAATTTGGACCACTCAGAGACTCTCAGGCTAGACCAGCTCACAGGGTGGTTGTAAAATGAAGATGGAGAGGTGATTTGGGTGCCTTGCAGGATGTGGGAAAAGGTAAGATATAAATGTAACAAATACACAAACATCTGGCTATGCAAAGAGTTCTAAGGATGCAGATCCTACGATTATTCAGAACAGAAAATGAAGCAACCCAGAGCTGGACTGCAGGTTGCCTTGAAAGGGTTCCATCCAGATGGGAGTTCTGCCTTGACAGGGATGTCAAAGCATGTCGTTCTCATTATCTTGGCATGCACAGCCTGGCAAAATGTACCTTCAGGGAGAAGGTCCTTCATTCGGAGTGACAGAATCGTAAAGTTCAAAGGGGTCATTGTCGTAATCAAGCCCAAGCCCTCCTCAGTGCCAGAATCCAGCTTACAGCCTCCCTGTCCACTCTCTGTCTGAACATCTCTGCAGCTGGAGCCACTGTTTTGAATTCCACTGCTAGCACCAGACACTCTGTCACTTAGACCCTGTAGCAGCCTTCCCCAACCTTGTGCCTTCCAGACTCGTTTGGACTGCAACTCCCAGAATTCCCAGTCAACAGCCCTGCTGGAAGGGAATTCTGGGAACTGTGGAGCAAATGCATCTGAAGGCCACCAGACTGGAGAAGGCTGCCCTATAGTATTAGACAGAACACAAGCTGTGGTCTTCTTTTATAAGACACCCTTGGGGGTTCTTGAAGTACAATCTCATAACCCACCTCAGTCTATTCTCAAGGCACTCGTTTCTTCTCTCACAACATGGCCAGTCCCTTCCACCTTTCTCAAGGGACTTTGTTCTAATCCCCTAATCCTCTTGTTGTCTTTTAGGAGATCCTATATAATGCTTTGGTACTTCTCGGACCCCACAGCCTATGGTGACTTCAAACAAAGATGGGACCTGTGCTAAAATGTACACTAGAATTAGAAGACAGATCAGTGAGCCCCACTCCCTCCCCCAAAGGTTTTAGGGGGGCATCCAATGTGGCTGCCCACCACTCCCTGAACTCAGGGGGTCATGGGCATCCGACTGAGGGTGAAGGTAAGAGCGAGCCCTCTCTGCTTCTCCTACACTGCAAAAGTGAAAGACAACCAATTTCATGAGGTGGGAGAACCATCAAGATTTCTTGTACCCAACCCCAGAACTGGGAATCCTAATTATCCTACAGTTCATCCAATGATGGCCATAGAATCACTCTTCCCCAAACCTTACGCTCCTCTGGCACTTTTCCCTTTAATCTGCTGTTGAAACAAAAACCAAATCTCTTCTGGAATGTGTCTCCTAGATTCTTCCCCTTAACCGCTGCTTCTGCCAGCTGCTTTCCCCAGAATTCTCTATCTATGTCAAACCTTCCTGAGATTGAAGCCTTGCACTGAACACCTTGCCCCAGGTGGGGGCGTGCCCATCGCTTCCGTCTAGCGGTGCTCTTCCTAACAAAACCTCATCGTGGCAATGACCCCTTGATGCCAGCCAGGCATAGTGAGATTCCTGCAGCAAGACTAAACCAGGACGATAAATCGGCAATGCTTGGCCACACATCACAGACACAGCTTATATTTTGTAGCTGGGATCACAGTTTTGACTTTTCCCAGAGGGACATTACAGTGTAGAAAATGGTTCTTCTGAGTTAGCCTTATGTCTATTGTAGGAAAAACAATGGAAAGGCTCATGATAGTGAGAGATCTAGTGATGCTAGACAGGGAAGGGAGGCTGGCAGCCACACAACACGGCTTCCGCAGAAACAGGTCCTGCCAGACAAACCTTGTGGAATTCTATGACAAGGTTTCAAGATGGCTAGATGGAGGGGATGCAGTGGATGTGGTATACCTGGATTTCAGCAAGGCCTTTGACAAAGTGCCCCATGATATCCTGGTGGAGAAACTGAGGAGTTTTGGGATACACCAAAGCACTGTCCGGTGGATTAGGGCATGGCTGACTGACCGAAAACAGAGGATAACAATTAGTGGGGAATCATCGGGATGGCAACCAGTCCCGCAGGGCTCTGTTCTGAGGCTGATCCTGTTCAATCTTTTCATCAATGACATGGAAGAAGGGGTGAACAGTCTGCTGATCAAATTCACAGACAACACTAAAACTGGAGCAGTGGCCACAACTGAGGAGCAGGTACTCCAGATCCAGAAGGATCTGGACAGACTATGGAAGTGAGCAGGAGACAACAGGATGGCGTTCAATGTGGAGAAGTGCAAGGTCTTGCATTTGGGGCATAGGAATAGGTGCCATATGTACAGGTTAGGAGACAAGTGGCTGGAGAGCAGCACTTGTAAAAGGGACCTCAGGATGCTGGTTGACTGCAGGCTGAACATGAGCCAGCAGTGTGATGCGGTGGTCAAGAGGGCAAACGCCACCCTTGGTTGCATAGCCAGAAGTGTGGCTTCTAGATCGAAAGAGGTATTACTGCCACTCTATACAACTCTGGTGCGCCTGCAGCTGGACTATTGTGCTCAGTTCTGGGCCCCTCATTACAGGAAGGATATAGCCAGGTTAGAGTCAGTGCAGCGTAGGGTCACAAGGTTGTGGCTGGTTTGCAGGGGATGCCGTATGAAGCAATACTGAGGGAACTGGGTCTCTTCAGCCTGGAGAAGAGGAGACTCAGAGGGGATCTGTTGGTGACATACAGGTATGTGAGGGGGTGTCACACAGAGGTGGGTAGAGACCTGTTCTCCCCTGCAGAGGAAGGCAGGACGCACTCCAACGGAGCAAAGCTCAGGGAGCCAAGGTTCAATTTGGATGCCAGGAAGCACTTCCTGACAGTTAGGACCCCGAGGGTGTGGAGTGGGCTTCCAGGGGAGGTGGTTGAGGCCCCATCGGTGAGGGTGTTCAAAGACAGGCTGGACATGCACATGGTGGCCATGTCGTGAGTGGAGCTGGCTGGAGCCGGGGGTCAGACTAGATAGCCCAGGAGACCCCTTCTGACTCTGTTTCTATGTTTCTATGAGTTGTAATATGGTCATTTTCAGATTGCCAGATGATTATTGGTTAAATGTGGGAATGCCATATGCAGAAAGCTTGGGGGTGAAGGCATTATCAACCCATTTTATGGGGTTAAAAAAACCCTCCATTCTCCTTATATATATCAAGGACAAAAAGCGAAATGACACAAGCATCCTGGATGTTCTTTTTGCTGTATTTCTCCCTCTCCATTCCAACTCCATAAAATGCTGTGTGGCCTAGTGGTTAGGGTGCTGGGCTAGGACAAGGGACATGGGTTCTGTCATGAAGCTCACTGGCTGACTCTGAGCCACTCCTTGACCTCAGTATGGCCAACCTCACAGGGTTGTTGTGAAAATAAAACAGAGGGGAGGAGCAATTGCAAGCTGCCTTGGGTTCCTTGAAAGAGAGGCAGAGAAAAAAAAAGATGGATGCACATTTAAGAAGGAGGAGGAGTTTTGCTATGCCTTTCTTGCATCATTGTGGCCATGTCCCTCCCTCTCTTTAATGCCATGTAGTAACACGGCTCCCAGATGCACTCCAAATTCAAAGTCCAGTCTTCACTAAGAACTTCTTTCCTTATAATGAATGCACCTCAAGGGCCAAGCCTTATGTTGTCAAACCAGCATCATCCAAGTACGTGACACGAGGGAAGGACAGGCCATCTTGGGTGGTCCCCAGGGTCTGAGAAGTCTAGCAGGGGGCCCGGTGGGGACACAGCATGCTCTTGGTTGCATAAGGTCAACTAGCTGTTCTGGGGCGGGAATGCAAAATGGGTGGGAAAATAGCCAGGGAGGCATCCCGAGCAGGAACGTTCCACGCTGCAACATTCTGTTGCAGGTCCCATTAGCTATGATGGCTACATCCAAAGCTGACCTGAAACTGCCTGGATGCTGAAATGAACACGTGAGACTTTCTTCCAAGGGGGCTTGGAGGGTGACTACAAGGGCAAGGGTCTTCTTAGTGGTAGCCCCCCAATTAAGGAATGATCTCTGCATCGAAAGCCAACAACTCTTCTGACTTTTCAAAGCCAGGTTGAAGACTACCCTCTTCTCCCAGGCCGTTAATGGTATTTAGTTGCATAAGATGGGGGCACTGGTGTCAGCTGTCTTTTCAGCACATCTGGTATTTTTATTGAAATGTTTTTTAGCCATTTAAAGTGTTTTAAGTTTTGTGTATTGAATTTTATGTGGTGTTTCATTACCTGCATTTTGTTTTGTCACACTCAAGGGACAAAAATGAAGGGAAGGGCACTAAAATTCACAACCTGCCTGTGTGTAAAAGGATCCAGATTTGCTCCTTTTGGATGGTGCCAAAAACAACATCCTGAGCACGATGAACCCAAGTCGTAATACATCAGGGCTCCTGCAGTGTGTTGCAGGGCAGATACCAGACTTACAGCTCCCAGGATTCCCCATCATAGCAGGCTGGGGAATGCTGGGAACTGTAGGGTTTTTCCTGCTCCAGCAGTCATGGGATTACAGCCTTAAAATCCAATTCTTGTTGCTGTTTTTAGCAGGTCTTCCCTTGCCAATTTCCTTTGTCTTCTCTCCACTACACAACATTTGCTTTCACCCTCCTCCCTTCCCTATCAGCACCCTTCTTTATTCCAAGTCATTATATCCTCTTTCTCCAAGTCCCTTTTCAAGACCCAGTTGGTTCTGAAATCATTTCAAAGCTGTTCAATGCAGGAATGACCTTAAAAAACTGGTTATTCTAACCAACATGTTGGCAGTTGGTGTTGATGCTATTTGCCTCTGAAATTTAATAAGCCTGGGAATTGCTTTTATTATTCTTGCAGTTCAGTTACTTTGAACATTTAGGTGCCATCCAGGAACACACAGTGCTTTTGATGAATCTGCTTAGTGAACAAACACTGTGCATTTCTGCTTTTTCAACCTGCAGTCTTCCAGTCTTTCCACATCTGTTCCTTCATTCTGGCAGGCAAAATGTACATGAGCAACTGTTTAAGATGACAAAAAGCAAGATGCGATACACCTGCAAGCCAAACGTGGCCGCACGAAAACACCCAGGGCTTCTAACCAAAGGACGTGATGGACCACACTAAAGAATGGACAGCACAAATAGAACCAGGTGAAATTACTGCTGGGCAAACATATTCCAAGCAAATTTGTTATTTATTCAGAGAGTATCAAACTCATCTGTGCAAGTTTGAGTAAGAATATTTCTTTCATTCCATGAGTTTTTGCATGTGTGCAGTAGCGATGCACAATACCAGGAGCTGAAGTTTGGAATTGCACAGTGTTGCATGACATCATGCATCACCATATTCCAATCCTTTTCTGATTGGTTGTTGTCATGCGGACTGGCTGTGTGATGATGTGTGATGTGACGTTGACTGGCCATTGCTAATCTCTCGTAAGGGCTGGACCCATAGAGACCTCCTCCCCACAGAGTTGCTGCAGGAGGAACAAAGGAAACATGAGTGAGAAAGTTTGAAGTAAGTTTTGTGGGGGCAGATGGGAGGGCGATAGATAATTGGAGGGACAGAATCCATGCTCTGCCTCGCAGTGCATGCCCCAAATCTTGCAATCAATTCTGGACTTCATTGTGAATTTAGAATATGTCAGTCCAGGCTCCCCACACAGTTAAACACTATGAATGGACATGTTTTGACCAATGATCCTACTAATTACCAAACTGAGCAGAATTGCTTTGTTGAAATGTGAGTAGCCAGAAAGCCATTCTGGCAGAAGTGTCTACTACGTGGGTACAAGGAAATAAAACTCAGCCATCAGGCCTTGTGTGTGGCCACAGGGCACCTGTTCAGTTTCCAACCAGGGCTGCCTATTTTTTCTCTCCTCCGTTCTAATCGTATCTAACATGTTTTTTGCACGAAATAATGGGCAGGTAAGTCTGCACACATTTATATAAATTAAGTTCCCCATAAGTTTGTTGTTGTTGTTGTTGTTAGTCGCGAAGTCGAGTCCGACCCATCGCGACCCCATGCACAACATTCCTCCAGGCTCTCCTGTCCTCCACCATCCCCAGGAGTCCACTCAAGCTCACACCAACCACCTCAGTGACTCCATCCAGCCACCTCATCCTCTGCCGTCCCCTTCTTCTTTTGCCATCTATTGTTCCCAGCATTAGACTCTTCTCCAGGGAGTCCTTCCTTCTCATTAGGTGGCCAAAGTATTTGAGTTTCATCTTCACTATCTGGCCTTCTAAAGAGCAGTCAGGGTCGATCTCCTCTAGGACTGACTGGTTTGATCGCCTTGCGGTCCAAGGGACTCGCAGGAGTCTCCTCCAGCACCACAACTCAAAGGCCTCAATCCTTCAGTGCTCAGCCTTCCTTATGGTCCAGCTTTCACAGCCATACATTGCAACTGGGAAAACCATAGCCTTGACTATACGCACTTTTGTTGGCAGGGTGATGTCTCTGCTTTTTAGTATGCTATCTAGGTTATGGGGAGAGAAATAACCGTACCCATATGTGAAGGCATGCTCTGAAAACCAGCTGCATGTTAGCATTCTGTGAATCATCGCAGCTGTCCGAATTCACAACAGAGACCAAATGCTGCCTGGCTGCCACATAAATGCTTTATTCGGTACTAGAATTGTGATATCTATGCATCTCTCTGTCGTTTGTTCTTAATCATCCATGCTGGATTTATTGGTAGCCCACAATACTGAATTTCAGCCGGAAATATATGCAACAAGGTACACAAAGAAGGGGATTTAAAAGCATAGCTCATGGATGTTTTGGGAGCAGAGATAGATGAAAGACAGATTTTTAAACATTTCATGTTTCTGGATCTGTTTGTGCTTTCATTGCTAGAGAATGGGTTTTGATCAGATATTCTGGGGTTCAAATCCCTGACATGATTACTTTCTTCTCCATCTGACCCACCTCACAGGAGGGCTGTGAAAATAATTTCAGGGTTGCACAAAAGCACCCATCTCAATTTTGCTTGGGTTCTCATTCTTTCACTGTTAAGTTCATTCCACAGCTAAGTTCCTTCCATTTCTTCATTGGACTACAATTTTGTTTTTTAGTCTGCTGGAAACTATGTAAACATAATGTACTTAAAATGCATCATGTGTGTGCATTTTAATGCACACTTGTTTGTGCAGAGATCTTGTACACATAGTTCCATAGTTTTTGTTGTTAGCCGCCCCGAGGCTTCTTTGCAAGGGGGCGGCATATATATATATATGTATGTAAATAAATAAATAAATAAAGTGGTGTTTCCATTAATTCTCACTCCCATGTGTGTGTGTTCACACCAAATTTTGAAATGTATTCTTTTTGCATGTATTTTTTGTGAACTGCACAAAAATATGGCATTTAGCATTTGTGTTTTGGTTCGTGTCTAGGTCTGGAGAGTGTGAATTCAATACAACCTCAGCCATTCCTTATCCATGAAGTTGCTCTGAATTCCTTTGAGGAAACAGCAGCAGGAATACAATAATATAACCAACAATACCAGAAAAGTTCAAATTTAGGGGTATGCAGACTAAGTTCCTCATTTCACCCTTTCTCCTGCTTACCAGTAGACAAAACTCCTTCATTGAGTTGCAGTGAGCTATAATTTTCGATAAAGGGAAAGGAATGGAATTGCTGTGCTGTGTGAAGGCAATGCAACTCCTGAAGGCATCTGGTTGGCCGTGTGTGAACCCGAAGCTGGCCTCATCCAGCCTCACCCCGGGGTCTCATCCAGCCTCAGGGCTCTTCTTACAATCACAGGGAGAAGATGGTTCATTGGTGGTGGGAAGCTCCTGGTGGAAAGGCCTCTGGGCCCTACTGCTCTGTGGAAATCACTACTAACATGAAGCTGTCCAGACTTGGAATGGGCTTTTAGAAACAATTTAATTCTGAGTGCACATAGATTTCAAAAGGACACTTAATGCTATATGTCCACCTGCCTCAGGTGTCGTTTCCTAGGAGAAAGGAAGGGAATCTGCTAAGCAATTAAAGAAATAGATGACAACCGTACATGAAGGGTGATAAATACATGTTTTCCAGAGCGAATCTCCTTCAAAGACAGAGGTCCTGAAGAAGGACCTCCGACCCAGATCTTAGTGGGCAGGCAGTTATATATGGTAGGAGATGCTCCTTCACATACCTAGGCCCCAAACCATTTAGGGCTTTATAAGTCAGCATCAACACCTTAAACTGGGCCCAGACTTCAGTTGGAAGCCAGTGCAGGTGGTAAAGGACCAGAGTTATATGTGCATATCTTCTGGTCCCAATTAACATCCTGGCTGCTCTATTCTGGACCAACTGAAGTATACAGACCCTCTTCAACAGCAGCCCCACATAGAGCACATTAACCCCACAACAACCCTGTGAAGAAGGTTAGTCTGACTGTCAGTGATGGTCCAAATTACCCCATGAGCTTCATGGCCAAGTGGAGGCTAGAAGCTGGGTTTTCTGCTCTAACCACTGTACCATGTTGGAGTAAACTTGGTTTAGCACTTTAGACATTTGCAGTGGCAATGAAGATCCTATATTCTCTCCACTCACACTTTTCTCTCTCTCTCTCTCTCCTCTCTCTCTCTCTCTCTCTTTCTGGCCAGCCTACAAAAAAGGTCAGATATCAGTGATTCTGTCAGAGCTAGCCTGCTTGCCATTAGCTCCAACTCCAAATTAATTCAGACGGCTAAAGGGCAGTGTATGTACAGCTAAGGACAACCCTCTGTTCTTTCCTAGTCCCTGCTTTGGCCTGAACGTCAGAGCATCGTCAGAGCTGCCCTTGTGTGCTTGGATCGAGGGTGGATTTGGGATGAAAGCTACCCCAGCATAGTTCTTTTTTAGATCTTAAGGGAGCAGCAACCCTACATATGTTCAGACAGAAGGAAGTCCTGCAACTCGTAGTAAGCAGCCCCCCACAAATTTCATGGGCATGTCTCATCAGATTGCTCACCCCGGCTCGACACGAAAGGTTACCCTCCACACACCTTTTCTCACAAGGAAAGTGAAGGACACACCCCGCACATCTTGTAGGAAGCCCGTCCTAAAACTCCCAGCAGGGCCAGAAGCTGGAGGACCTTTTTCTGCCTGAACAGGCACAGGTTTGTCCTTTGCACAGGGCCAAATGACATGATGTAAAAGAGATCGGAGAGCTAAGCTCCCGAAGTGCTTGGCTTTTTGGAATAGCTAAATATTTTTTGGCTTTGTTCACTGATACAGCCCTTCAAAACCATAACGATACTTCAACTTGACAGTAGTGTCATTTATATAAAGTTGCTAGATAACCAAGCTGCCCTGACTTAGAGCAACCCTGTAAATGGAAGCTCTCCAGAATGTCCTGTCCATGACTGAGCTCTTCTAAATTCAGGACTCCTTGATGGAGTCATTGTAATGGAGAAATGACACCCAATATTTTTGGACTCTCTGGGTGGGGTTCATTCTTCCCTCCCATGACATATATCTACTTTATCCCCATGATAGCCCAAATCTTCTTGTTCTGTTTGTTCAGAGAAAGCGTATGTGCTGTTTGCCAAACTTACAGGATCTTTGCCATTATGGATGTATCACCACCAAATTTCTGGCAACCTGTTCTTTAATATCATCCACTGATGGGGTTAATTGAAGCTGGCAGGGTCAGTCTCCAGGGCATGCCCAAAACTTTGGGGAAGGACCCCTGGAGGCAAGGCATTTGGGCTTGAGTAGTTTTTGGAGTTGGGAGGGGCAGATAAGCAGTGGCAGGGGGAGCATGCATTCCTGCATTTCGATGGCTTGCCAACATGCTAATTTCACAGATTATGGGATGCTAACCAGGATAGTGGATACTATCGGATGCTACTTTCAATTATCCTGAATCACTGAGATGGAAGGTGGGTCTCTCTGTTTCTCTTTCTCTTTCCGATTCCCCCCACTTCTTTTTTGGTCTGCTTTGCAGTGTGTTTCACATACTAACAATTGAGAAATGTAATTTGTGCGTTGTTTGATATTCAAAGAGCATTCTGCTTCACAAAAGGAATTACTCTGGATGAACTAATTTAATTGTTTTAGTAAATTGCCTTGCATATACAGCCAAGACCGGGCTTGGAAAAAATAAATCAATAAGGAGCAGAAGTGGTAATGGCGGCAATCAAAGACAATGACCCTGATAGTCATAACAACAGCCCTTCCAAAGCTGTAACTTGCTCCATCAGTTTCAATGGCTACTAACTTGCTCCATTGATTTGAATGGACATTCACTTCCACCAAAGATTTTATTGCCTGTAACCTGCTCCACTGGTTTCATTGAGCCTTAGGAACAACTAACATTTGCTGGATCTGGTCCCTTTCCAGACAAAATCCTGTCAGGATTGAGCCCAAAGATCTGCTTGGATGCACAGGGATGCTGCTCCTTTCCACTGGTCCTGCCCGCTCCATGTTGCTCCCACATCACCTGCGATTTGGGAGGGTCCTGTGATTCTCAAGGGACTTCAGGGCAGGTAGCTTGGAGAGCTGTGACCAGAAGCAGCTGTGAAAGCTCAGTTGCTGATTTTGTTTTCTGGATCTAAGCCATTGGCTTTGATATCCAGCAATGGGATCTCCCAGCAAGCTTCTGTGGAACACGTGCATTCGTGGCCAATGAAGTCAAGTCAACAAATAATGATAAACGCAAAGCAAAGCTAGCATAGCAGTTTGCCTCTGGCTTGCAGGGAGGGTGAATGTTGGTTCCCAGAAGTTGCCCACCCCTGCAGTGGAGTGGAGGCAACCAAGCTCAGGAGGGTCTTGGAAGTGGAGCTAGGGAGCAGGAGGAGGCAAGCTGGCTTTCAGTAAACCCTTCCTCCCGGGAGGTCTGAGCAGAAGACCTGGCCAAGGCTCCTCCACACAGACTCTCATGACGCTGCCCGCACAACCCCATTCTCCAGTGGAGGCCATCCACAGAAGACTTTCCTCCTGGCATTTTGCATGGCCAGAAAAATGGGGAGGGGGATCTTGGTCCATCCCTCTTCTGAGGTTAAGCTGGGACAGCACTTCTGAGCGTAACAATTGATCTTGCCCCTTTTCCATAATTTAAGAAAGCCTCTCTCAGTTAATGTACCACTGCCATGCAACCTCGTTAATTATTCAGGGGCAACTTAAGCTCTGGCAACCGCAGCTTGGTCTGATCTCTTCGCTCCGATTTCCCAAACAAGAGGAAACAGGAGACGAGGCATTTCCTTCCAGCTCTGGCTTGATCGTAAAATATGACTTCTCCCTCCCAACGGCAGCTTCCTCCACGGGGCTCTCAGCTCCGTGCAAGCCCCAGATCTCAGCCTTCTCCAGCTTCATGCCCTCTGGATGATCCGGACTGCAGGGCCCCTCAGTCCCAGGCATCCCGGCCAATGGTCAGGAATGCGAACAGTCGCCATCCAGAATGTCTGGAGGAGCCTCAGATGGGGAAGGTTGCCTTTAAAGGTCCTTATGGGCTTGCGCTGCCCCATCTTTCTGCCTTTGTCTTGATTATATCCCTGTTGGCAACTTCCAGTCCTGCATCTCCGCCACCCACAACTGACCCCTGATCTCCTGCTCTGTTAAGCATCCTGACCCAGTTTCAACCCACAACCCAACATATCTCCGTAAGGACGACTTTTTGCTACATTATGTGAAAGCAGTAGGACAGGATGCATAAATAAATGAAAAAGCACCTAGATTAATTTGCCTCAGTGCGTGAGGGCTTAAAGTGGGTCACCCACCCCTAAATCTTTGGATGCACTGGCACATCCCCCACCCCCAGTGTGTGGAGCGAGCGAAGTCTGAAAAGGAGTCTCACTCGTGTTCACATGAATCCAAGCAGAACTCTCTGTCGCCGGGCACCCCTGCACGGCAGGTCTGAAGTCCTGCAGAGTTTTTGCAAGTAAATGCAGCCCCACCTGTTTACCCACATCGTGCCCTGGTATATTCAGGTGAGCACCTGAAAAGGGCTTTAGTCTGATACATATTGGGGGGTATATAAAACTCTGGAGGCGCACTTGATCTAAGTAGCTACATCAAGGCAAGACCCATCCTTCAATTTTCCCTAGGAATTCCATGGAATCACCCCCAAATTATCTTGTTTCCAGCAGCTCTGCAACCGGAGACCAGAGAGCACCTTAATGAGGCTGCAGTCGTACTTTTTGGAACACAGAGCTACATTTAAACATTGCTCCGAAGCTATTAGCAGAGGACTGTACTCTGCCTCTCCACCAGTGAATCCCGGGACCCACGTGGTCAAAGTCATTACAATGCTTTGTTTGATTGACAGGAAGTACTTCGCATCGTGTTCTTCATTATCAGCTTTATCCTCTTCTGCACATTGACCCTCAATGCACCTTGCCTGGCATATCTCAGGCACACTAAGCGGATGTCGCCTGAAATGCCAGCCATTCGTATAATCGTCACACACAGAGGCTGCAACTCTATGCATGTTTTGGCAGGAAAAGGTCCTACAACTCCCAGCATTCAAGTTGTAGGCCTCTCCTGTCCAAGTATTGTGTGATCAGTTTTTCTTTTCAAGAAAGCCGAGCCGAGCCCCTTCCTCACGAGGAGCTGGGACAGGCATCCTTTTTGCCTGATGAGGACGACTGGGGGATGCACACAGCTTGTGGGTGATGCTAGAGCCACAGGACCAGAACCAAACCAAAAGGCATCCCAAAGGATCTCTCCGAAGCAGGAGAAAGGCCATCAAAATGGCAACTGCAATTCAGAATAAGCAAGTGTGAAGTGACGGACACTGGGTTTTAAAAGCCCAGGTTTAAGTATAAGCTGAGGAGCTAGTGGCGTTTGAGCAAGAAAGAGATCTCGGGCAGATCGCAGATCTTGAGATGACGGGCAGCTTGGTAGAAATGCTAAATCAGTGTGCAAGAGGCAATGAAAAGGAGGAACACTATGAGAGGAATACTTAGGAGAGGAACTGAAGGCAAGCTGCAAGACTATACTTCCCTTGTGCAGAGAACGCAACAAGAATACTGTGCACAATTCAAGTCCCCACAACTAAAGTGAGATATTGCACAGTTGGACAAAGTGCAGGAAAGAGCAATGAAAATGATCAAGGGGCTGGAGCAACTCTGCAGTGAAGAAAGGTTAGTTCCTAGAAATGCTTAGCTTAGAAGAAAGCTGAGCAAGGGAAGACATGATGGAGTGTACAGAATTCTGCACGGTGCAGAAAAAGTGGATGGGTGGGAGATTCAGGACAGATCAAAGGAAGTCCTTCTTCCTCCAGTGCATTGTGAAATGATGGAATTCCCTTCCATGAGACGTCACAGTGGCCAGCATTTTGGAGGGCTTTAAAGGAGAATTCGACATACTGTATTCATGGAGAAGAAGTCCATTGATGGCTACCAGTCCTGATATAGCTGTGCTACTTCCTGTGCCAGTGGCAGTTTGCCTAGGTATACCTTTTGCTGGGGAGCATGGGTTTGAGGGTAGTGCTGCACTCATATGACCTGCTGGCGAATTTGCCATGGGCAAGCTGGTTGACCACTGGTGAACAGGTTGCTGGACTAGATGGACCATTGCTCAGATCTACCATGGTTCTCTTTATGTTCTTGAATATGAATAGGCCATCACCTTTCTCTTCCTTCCACCTCGCCCTCTCCCCCTGTCTTCTCTGCCTTCCAGAGCACTGCCAGGGAAGGGACAGATTGCTTTTGACAAAGAGCACAAGAAGAGGACTTTTGGGATTAGGGCAAAAGAGGCACGAAAATAGATTCTACAGTTTTAGGTTGTCCACCTTTGCTGCAGCACCTACATCCAAGGGAGCAATAATGAATTGGCTACCAGATTTATTATCTTATTACTTGCTGTAAAAAAAACCAATCAAGGGTTTTTGGAAGACAGACACACTCCTTTTGGTATGAAGGTTTCCCTGCAGCCCAAGACAGCATCATGGTTAGCTCAAATTCTGCCCAGCAACATGGTAGTTTCAGTGTCCTGGCTAGAGCAGACTGGAGGTGGGAACCTTTCCACAGAATGCACCTATCTGTTAAAAATGTATTTTAAAAAAAAAAAATCTTCTCCATATAGAAAGCTCGACGCCACTGAGGATCGTTCTTGCTAAGTCTTCTCCAAGACTTGCCAGGTTTCTATGCAATTATTTCTTTTTGCAAGTGTTCAGTTACATGCCTCCCACATCTGCGGATTGAAATGGCACAGGTCAGAGAAAGATGTGCATTCCCAGGGAAACGTAAGTCATCGGACCAAACAAAGCAGGATGTTTGCCGTGTAATTTGGAACTTCCTTGGCGTAGGAACTTGTAGAAGAATTCACTTTCCTGGGATCACTGATTACTCACAGCGGTGAACGCAGTCCAGAAATAAAGCGGCTAATTTCACGAGGTCGTATGATGATGACAAGCATGAATCAAGTGTGGAAAAACAAGAGCATCAGCTTGGCAACCAAGTGCAGGTTGGTCCAAGTGATCATTTTCCCTGCTGCAGCCTGCAGCTGTGCAAGTTGGACAATGAAAAAGCTAGACAAGAGGAAAATGGACTCATTCGCACGGTGGTGCTGGTGGAGGCTCCTGAGTAGTCTGTGGACAGCGGGAGTCATGGACAAGCAGGTGCCGGAGCATATTAAACCAGACGCGTCCCTGGTCAGCAAGATGGCAAAGCTGAGGCTCAAGCATTTTGGCCACGTTATGCCATCAGGCTCATTAGAAAAAGATTTAATGCTTGGAATGTGCAGCGGAAAGAGAAACCCAGGTTGCTAAAGAGCAAGGTGGTTAGACTCCATCAAAGAGGATGCAGGCCAGAGCATCGTTCAGCTGAAAGAGGTGGCACAGGATTGGACAGTGAGGCGAGATTTGGCCCATGGGATCGCTTGAAGTCAGACACGACTGAGCAGGTGAACAACAGCAGGTGTGCAGGGACAGGTGGTTAGCTAAATGGGTGGCATAGAAGAGCCTGCACAGAAACCCTGGAATGGAGTGAGGTGCACTTTGAACTGTTGCTCCCTGGTTCAATGAGCCAGAGCTGTCAGTACTGAGTGCCAGAGACTCCAGAGGGTGAGCAGGGGTTTCCCCAGCTCTCCGTGGAGATGCTGGGGATTGAATTAAAGACCAGGTATTCAACCAGCAGTGTCTCCTCCTGTCACAGTCCTGAGCAACTGGACTATGTCTGGCCCATGTTTGTACCTGGTACTAAAATTAGGGGTCCGCATGCTGCAAGGGGAGGAAAGGGGTAACGCTCCCACCCTCCATGCCAGTTTCTCAACCATTTCCCCACCTCAACACTGAATATGTTGCTTTCATTTTTGTTGAGCTTCTTTTTTTAAAATCACTTGTACTGGCCCGAGTCACCAGGACTTGGCTCACTTGGCCCATCATCCTTTGCTCCACTGGGTCCCTGCTGTCCCCATATCCTGCCTGGCATGTCCCACCTCTGTCTCCTTGGCTTCCTCTTACTTCTGCTTCATCCACCCTCCACCCCATGCATTCTAGTATCCCCTGGTAGTTCTATCATCAGTCAGATGCTGAGATCCTGGGACCCCACATGCTCGCTTGCTCCTGTGTGTATTCATTCCTCAAATTTGGCTAAGAACTCCCAGGACTGTCCAAGAAGTTCTGTAGTTCAGTGGTTTTTGACCACCAATCCGTGGACCAGCACCCAGCCATAGAAGATTTCCCGCCCGTCTGTGGGGGGACTGCATCCCCCTTGC
The DNA here is from genome assembly GCA_023646645.1 of Varanus salvator macromaculatus. Lineage (NCBI taxonomy): Eukaryota > Metazoa > Chordata > Lepidosauria > Squamata > Varanidae > Varanus > Varanus salvator. Next base: position 6,431,632 of record JAIXND010000771.1, on the reverse strand, counting down.
CACAGACCAGCACAGGGGCTGACTGTGCTCCACCGCCTCTTCCTCGGTTGGCAGCACGTTCATGCGGGGTGGGCCAGTTCCACCAGTGGGAGAGATGGGAGAGATGGCTCAACTGGGAGCCACACAGTGCCGATTTCAGTTTTCTGTTCTTTCCCTGGCAATTTTGCTGCTCGGTTTCTAGCTGTTTTGGAGAATTTTCATTTTTTCAAGGTGGGGACCACTGTTTTCGACGGTCCCCAGCTGTGGAAAGGTTGAAAACCCCTGGTGTATTTGAAGTACGTCTCCCATCAGAAGGGCTGTCCAATATGCACAACATGTTTGCAGATAGAGTCTGACTACTGCTGACTCTCTGCCCCCTCCATCACCAGAGGCATCATGCCCACCTGCACCACTTGCTGAGGAGCTTGGCTGGGCAGAGGCCCTGTGCCCATCCTGCCGGAGGGATCCTGTGGGCAGCTGGGTTGCCACCATGTGAACAGAGTGCTGGACCAGATGGACTCTGGCCTGGCTTTCCTTACATTCTTACGTTCTAACCACATTGAAAAAGAAGGGCCCTGAAGTTGTTCGTCAACAGTTGGCCCCTGGACAGCAGCAGGTCCTCAGATGTTGTGCTACAGAGAGATGGACTGCATTTTCTGTCGGGAGGATGGCCATGCTCACATACAGATCTATGGCTCCTTTTGTCCTCCTGTCTGATGATGCAGTTCCTGGCTTGGGGTAATATGGAAGTGGCCACCCTCCAACTTTCCAGCCTCCTTTCTCTCTCACAACCTAGAACCTATATAGCAATGTCTGCAGCCCTCTGAGTCAGACCTTTCCATCATGGCGGGCTTTTGTTATTTATTTATACAGATTTAAATCTGACTGAGACAACAAGGAAAAAAGGAGGAGGAAGGAATGTGCAAGATCCAGTGCAACAAAGCAGCCCAAAACATATAATTATAACATTTCACTTAAAATGGAAAAAAAACTCCACTACAATAACCTCATTAATAAGCTGGTAGCAGCTTCCAAGGATTCATAAATAAAAGGCATTTTGTCTGATTTTTATTTGCTTTCCAAAGACATCAAAAATTTGCAACATTGGGTTAGGGAAGGGAGTTCCAAAATCAACCAAGCTACAAAAGAGAAGATTCCGCTCATTCCCCTGCCTCCAGATACTGCCCTTTAACCTTGAGCATATGAAGCACAGCCTCCCAAACTGCCTTTAAAGGATGGTTGATTCTCTAGAAAGAGAAACTCTCCCTCTGCTTACAGTGGCTTTGCTTACCAGTGCTCTGAATTGCTACCCTCTGTTAACTGCTAAGTTAGAATGTTTATGAGCATTCCATGACGTCAAAGGACCTTAGTCAAGAGCCTATTCTGTTTTCAGCCTATTCTGTACATAGCTTCCGGAAAACATGAGGGCCCATGCTTTCTTTCGCTGGAAAAAAATAGAATAAAATCCTATAATTTAGTGAAAGGCACATAGTGCGTCTTAAGATTTCTCAGCAAAATATCAGCATATTGCTTCCATCGCATATTCTGACATTTTCCACTGGACTCCTAAAAATCCTAAGAATTACTGCTAAATATCAACAGCTACTGAGTTTTATTGATATATTTAAAACATTGGCCACCATCCAATATGGACTTAAGACACCCTTAAGTCCATTTAAATCAATATTTGCGGGTGAATTGAACTCTGCATTCGATTACAGCAATTCTGTCCTGTTACCAGTTCTGTCTGGTTCCTCAACAGAGAGAATGACAATATTTTTAAAAGAATCCCCTGCATCTATTCCCAATTAACGTCCCAGTTACTCAACATCTTATACATAATATATGACAGAGTAGTCTGGTGCAAAGACCCGATGGAAGGAACTCTTTAACAGTCTCAAGAGTTTCCTCCCTTGTGCGCCATCAAAAAATGAGGCACATCAATTCATGCCACAGCAAAAACTTCCTGCATCATCTCCTGCATTATCATGCTTGGTTTTCCTACCCTCTGGGATCCTCCGTTACTCTAATCAAGCGCCAACATTCCACCGGGAAGCCTCACTCTGTACAGCCATTGATCAATAGTTCAATTACAACAATTATGCAAATAGTATTAAAGTTAACATGCCAGTTTGATTAAAACAGGGGTGTCAGGCCCTTTTCAGCCCACAGGCCAAATTCCATTTGAGGGGAAGTCTCAGGGGCTGAGACCGCTTCCCTGGTGAAATGGGAAGGCCCAAAGGCAACTGGAACAAAATTCCAACACCAGCCTATTGTAGCTTCAAGCTCTTACTGCAGCTGAGTAAGCTTCAGAGGCATTCTGGCCTTTGCAAATGGGGGGAAACCCATGAAAAACCAAGAAGCCGCCAAAGAATTGGTGGTCAAGGAGAATAAGGGGGGATTGCCGAAGGCTATAGGGGATGCCAGGTGGAACACATCTGGCATGCAGGCCTGAGCGGCAGCACCCCTAGTTTAAAGCAAATAAATTGACAGGATTCAGACAACATGATAACTCATATTCAAGAGTTGCATGTGTGTTGTTGGACTGTAGGTTCTTCCAGAAATGTGGGTGTTCATATTGTGAAGCCCAGCTGCACTCACAAGCCATGCCTTGTTAACCATGGAGAACCCATGCCAAGAACCCATGATTTGCTGTCAGGTAGTGAACTGTGGGAGGGTCACCATGGCTTGCTATCTAGGCTGGGTTCAGGCAACACAGGAACCCGTGTTTCAACAGCAATCCACACTCAATCCGAACCGAACCCCTGAGTGTGAGCGATTGTGTTGTCTGAACCCAGTCACTGCATTATCAGCAATTCTGATTACTCTATTACTAATCTCTTTGCATGTTGCATATTCCAGGTTCAGCTAGTTGTCCTTCAGGAACCAGACATGAACATTGTCTGCAGTGATGAGGAGAAGCCGAAAGGCAAGGGCTTGATTAGCTCATGGATGCCCAATAAGGCTGTCATGGGCAGGCCTTCTCTCCCATTTTCCTTCTGAAGTAGAAGTGAATCCAAATTGAAACCTCTCCAGTCTGGCTGCACCCCCAGGGGGGCTCTTGCCGCTTGCAAGTTGAGCAGAAATGCCAGACACTTAACTGGTCTGCTCACTTTGCCTGCCATCTCCTCACAGGGTCAAGAAGCGCCCCCATCTCCTCCTCAGCTTCTAGCTCTGCAATGTCTCTCTCTGAAACGGGCAGAACTTCCACTGACTGAGGCAACCCCTTTTTCTTACAGCGTCCTCGATGCTGCATATTAATCCTGTCGGTAACCTCCTGTTCTTGATGCTGCCTTTTGCAACTGCAGTATGCATTCTAGCCATGCTTCTTTTATTGTCGTTTTGAGTCATCTCCAAGCATTTTGAAGGCATTTGACCCTCCTGACTCCTCCTTGCACCTTTCTTTTTATCAGTTCCCTCATTTTGGAGATGTTTCCTCTTTTGACATTAGCTCCAACTCTGTTAACCTTCTTTGGCTCCACTTACAACATCACTTGATAGAGCAACGCTGAAGGTTCCCCAGTGATTGTAAGATCATTCATAAGCCTTGGAAGAGGGAATCAGAGATCCAACCCCAGACCCTTCCCTCTTGCAGAGAGGTACCGAGAGAAATGCTTCTGGTTGCCTCCCTGAGGTCAGAATCCTGACCTTGAAGAGGGGTGGAAGGGCTCATTCAGGTGAACAGGGCAGGGATGAAATTAGAGAGGACGGATATTCTGAAAAACTCTTTCCTGCTACAAAGCACCCTTTCTAGCCAGGCCAAAAACCTATCTAGAGAAATCCTGAAGCCCAGCGGATGGGGAGATGAAAATGACTGCTCCCCAGCATTGGATGATTGGACTCTTCAGCCTTTGAGTCAAATCTGAGTTAAATCTAATAGCACTCTAATTATCATTGCCAGCTGGTTTGACAACACGCACATTTTTTCAGTAGGTTTTCAGTGGCACCGCTTAGAATTCAATCCAGGATTGAATTCAGTCCAAGATCACTCCGCTCGAGTTGGTTGCATGACCAACAGTTCTAGGGAACAATACTTTAGGCACTGGGAAATTTGACCTCTTTCCTGCAGCTGGAGCATGCATTCATCCCATCAAAGTAGAAGTAATTAAAGTCACCCATTATTGCAACATCTCCATGTTTCAATGACACCCGGATTGTATTTGCCCAGAGAGTTCTGTTCGGGGGGACCACAGTGTTTCCCGAGTGCTAAACTCAACCTCCTACAAATTCACACCAGTACAAATGCAAATGTGTAATCATTTCTTGACATCTCCCCCCACCCCCATGTCTCATCCACACACACAGACACAACCGATTATTTCAACTCTACTTACGACATCGATCAGCTGTGCAATGGATAATCCAAAACGCACAATGACCACGTCGGATATATTGGCAACTGGCCGAGACCATTTATTGTATCCAACGAAGAGTTTCTTCAGGAGACGCTCCTCCGCATGGGCTCGAGTTTCTACATGGCTGAATGCTGCAGAAGGAAACAGGAAGGGAGAGTAATAGCAACAGTAATAATAACAGATGGTCCTTTGTCCAAGTTGCTTGGGATGCTGCACAGATCAGATAGGCTCCCAGCAGTTTTGTGGGATATGTTGGGCCGCGGGACAAGGAGAAGTCCAAGCTCACCGGGGGTTCAGACGATTCTCCCCTCGCCCAAGTCCAATCATCTACACGGCACTGCCATGTACTGTAGCCAACTTGGTTTGGCAATGGTGGCTGCGAGGCCTCAGGCATGCCAAAAATCGCCACAGGGCTTTGTCCAGTTCCAGGAATGCTCTCCACTCACATCAGCAAAAGCAGCTCCGAGAACTGCATGGTGGCAAGTTTGTGCAGCCAGTCTGCATGTAGTGAAGTTACCAGTGATGTGAATGAAGGCCTCTGTATGCCTTGATTCTTTCAGGACTCATTTTCACCTGAAACTTAACCACTGATTGGAACACTTTCCCTTTTTGAAGGTTTTCAAGGTATAGCAAGTTAGAACCAAACCCATGCCAGCTTTCATAGAATCACAGGATCACAGAATAGTAGAGTTGGACGGGGCCATGAAGGTCATCAAGTCCAACCCCCTGCTTACACTATCCCACCATGTTACACCATCCCTCTCAGATGGCTGTCCAGTTCCTTTTTTAATGTCTCCAGTGTGGAAGCGCCCCCCACCTCTCCAGGCAGCTGGTTCCACTGTTGCATTGCTCTGACAGTGAGGAAGCTTTTCCTGATGTCCAGCCTGAATCTGAGTTGTCGCAACTTGAATTGATTGCTGGTCCCTCATGAAAATCCATTCACTAGACTTAGTAAACCTGTCAGAAAGCTGATTCAGTGCTTTAAAATGTCCATAATTCTGGGAATAATCTGGTTTAAATAGGCCAAATGCATGTTCATAGAACTCCTGTGGGTCAGTGACCAGAGAGAAAAGCTTGAATTAGAACTTTGTCTGTAAACCTAAATGGAGCTGCTAGGAAGCAAATGTTGCGGAACGCAGTGGAATCTTTGGTGATTTGTTATTGCTGCTTCTGCTAGAGCTACTCTCAGCTGAAAAAAGAGGTGGGGATTCCAAGGAGAGAGATGGGAGTAACAGCGACCATGTGGGACTACTCATTATATATAACATGTTTTTTACTGTTCTTCTTGATGTATGCTTAGTATATCTTGTCAGACAAAGCTTTGGAATGGGCTGTAAGAGATCCCAGTTTTGCAATGGAATATCTGTATAGCACTCATCTTCCAGACTCAGTTCCCCATCTGTAAACCAGGAATAATAGCCAACCCACCTCACAAGTACCAGTACTTGGCATGGGGAAGTACCAGTAAAGATCGTGCAATGTGACCAAGCATTTGCAGATCTGAAGTGCTACGCAAGTGATAAATATTCATGGGAAGATTGGCCAGTTTGGGCAGCAGGAGGGTGAGATTTGCAGTGGTATAATTCCTTTGAACTGGTCCTTCTTGAACTGGTCCATGGGAGGTCGCTGAGGCCCCATCGGTGAGGGTGTTCAAAGACAGGCTGGACATGCACATGGTGGGCATGTCGTGAGCGGAGCCGGCTCATGCCGGAGGTCAGACTAGATGGCCCAGGAGGCCCCTTCTGACTCGCTCTGTTTCTCTGTTTCTTGGTCACTTTCTTCTCCTTGAGCACTTCTAGGAAACTGATAACCTGCTCCTTGGTGAGATTTTAAATGAAGGACACCATCCTTGTTCTTTGGCAAGTCTTCCAAAGTTTGAGGCAGCTGCTGAACCATTCAGAGGGATCCCTGGAGTGCACCTTGGCTTCTTTTGGAAAATAAATAAATAAATAAAGCTGCGCTGTGTCTTGCTGAGAAACTGCCAAGAGAAAGCTTTTGCTTTTTGCAGACAGTGGCCAAAGGCAGGCAGGCAAGGAGCAAGATGCAGAGCTAACTTGCTCATTCTAGCACCACCCTCCATGTGCCTGCTCTCGGCAAGCCCCATGCAATTCAGTGGGGCTTCCTCCAAAGGCAAGCGCATATAGGAATGGAACCAGCTAGTAGAAACATTGGTCTAATGAAAGCCAATGAAACTGCTCCAAAGTAAGCAAGCAAAACAAGCCTCACGGCCGCAGTTTCCTCTCGGTCTCTCAGTTGCAGCATCCAAGCAGCAAAGCTTTTCGCTCTTTAAGTCTGCCTGAGAGCTCATCTTTTCTTTTAAAAAGGTGGGGTGGGGAGGGGAAGGGAAAAAGTGGCAAGCTTTCATGGAATGGAAGAGAGAGAACTTGGGCTTCATCTGGGGGTGGTAGGAGTACATTAAAACACTGTAGGGTGGAAGAGGGGGGGAATAGAGAGAAAGAGGAGATTCTCAGAAAGAGGGAGGGAAAGGAATGGAAAAAGAGACCTGACAATCGGAAATGATCGCTATATTTCAAGCCAAGACACACGGATGCTCCTCCAGCACATTTTTTTCTTTTCTTTTTGAGTTATTGCATGCAGCTTGGAGTGCAAAGCAAAGGGTGCATTAAGCATCAGTGACTGCTTGCTAGTGTGCCTATTTATTGTATCGAATGGGTTGGAATCCTGCCTTTTTAGGGTAAAAATCTCTTACAGAATATACCATTCGTTTGGCACATTCTGCATGTTCTAAACTGCACCACGTATATCAAGCTATGATGAAAGCTTAGCTAAGGACAACTCTGCCAGGTGCGTCAGAATTATTCCCTCTTTATTGCAGAGCAGGGAGAAGCTGAGGCTGAGAGAAGTGTGTCGCTCGGGTCTTCCTAGAGAGTTCGCAGCCCAGGTGAAATGCCTCATTTATAAGCTGTTTGTACTCTAAGCCATCATTCTGCTCTACGCTGGAGACAAAAGCCCTGTCCAGAGGGAATGAGTCTATCTGCCTTGATATCAAGCAATCTGACATGGGTATCTCGATGCCTGCAGCTCTGGTTGTTCAGGAACAAGACAACTGCACTCTGCAAATGCTCTGGAGACAGGGCTTCCCCTGCCACTTGGTGGGCCCACTTGGGTAGCCCTTTGGATCTGCAAATGCTTGGTCACACTGCAAAATTTTTACTGGTACACAATCCAAAACAACTGCAACTTGGAGACAGCCTTTCCCAACCAGGCAAACTCCAGGCATGTTGGACTGCAACTCCCATCATCCCCACCAGGGGGATGGGAGTGATGGTTCAACATATCTGGTGGGTACTGGATTGGGCAGACCAAGCCAGAGATATGGTCTGGCACAATGGAGGGAACCATCATCCATATTCCAGAAGACCTCCATGAAGTTATCCTCAAAGCTGTCAGTCATTACAGCGTAGCAAGAGGTTTCCTGCACATGTAGAACAATGAACCAAGCCTAATTTGACATCACCTTCATCTACAGCCTTGCTGAAGCCGGGCGGCAAACGTTGGAGTGTGCTGGAACATGCTGGGGTGGCATGATGGTCTTCAGGGACCTGAGCATAACCCAGGAATCTTAAAGCACATGCTTTGTATGAAGACGGTCCAAGATTCATCTCTCATCAAGGGGACCAGGTAGCAAATGGCAGGAAAGCCCCTGCTGCTGATCCAGCAGAATAAGGCAAGGCTAGATTGACCAAAGATCACTCCTGTGTTATTCCCTCTGCAATTGCTACTTGGTTTAGCAATGAGCTTAGTCCAGTCTCAGCCTGGTGAAGACAGCACAATTTCTCACTGCTGAGTATGGGTTGTTGCTGAACCATGGACTGATCATAGTTGTCTGAACCAGCAGAGATGAGTGAGCATGAAAAACAGCCCACGGTTCACCAGCCAACCACAAGTCACAGCTTCCCTTTGTTAGGTTCTTTATGGTTGGCAACCCACATCTTGTTAGCACAATTAGGTTCAGGCCACTGGATCAACCCATGTTGCAGCAACAACCCGTGGTCTATCAACAACCCACACTCAACCCATATCCAGCCCTTGAGTGTGGGCTATTGTGACTGAACTCATTCTGTTTAAGCTACCTCTCGGGGTTGTTGTGAAGATAAAACGGGAGAGCTCCCACCATGCTATCCTGAATTCCTGGCAGGAAGGACAGCTCAGCCCCTTGAGAAGGGGCATTTCAGAACACGTAGAGTGGAGAGGAACTGGATCAGCCACAAGGCTGCTCTTGGATCAGGCACTGCCTTCTCTACCTTGCTGGGTTTACCATTCCTGGTGCTGCTCCCCTTAACTTCCCAAACCTCCCCAAAAGAATTCGATGCCGCGAAAGAGCCACTGAACATATGCTAAGTGCAATCTTTCCTTTACCCGCCGAGTATCCCCAATCAGCCCTAATTTTTTTAAAAATAATTAAATGCCTATTTATATTCCAGGGAGACCGAGACCAATCTTTTCCAGACAAACATCCGAGGGCGCGCAAAGGGCTGGTGGTGCAGGCGCGTGGAAGGAAAATCTGGCGGCAATCCAGAGCGCTGAATTGCCGCCGCGAGACGCGGGGACCGCCGGGGCTGCTGCTCGGGACAGAGGAAAGCAGCGGCGCAGACGTGGGGACTTACCAGAGAAGAAGTTTGCGCAAAGCAGCAAGAGAAGATGCTCCGGAAACGCGAGAAATCCCATGGTGGAGCGCCCGGGGCGGCACAGACCGGCCTCTCCCCCGCTCCGGTCAGCGCGCCAGCGCCTTCCTCGTCGCCCTCGGCCCCTTCGCCGTCCTCACGGGGCCCCGATCCATCGCCTCCCGCGCAAGCTGCTTCCGCGATCTGGCCCGATCCCGCTGGCCGGGGCACGGCCGGGGCTCGGATCGGGTCCGGCACCACCGCCTCGTCCGCCACGCCCGCTCCGAGTAAACGAATAAATAAATGAACGCACGAGGAAGGGAGGAACAAAAGCACCCCAAGAGCGGCTAGTCCTCCGTATCTTCGGGATGGTCCCTCTTTGGCACGACTTCCGATGCTGGAAAACAAGGCTGCGCCCTAGTCCCCGAGCGCCGGGGTGCAGCGGGTCCGGTGGCTCCGCGGGTCTGGCGTCGCTGGTGCCCCGGCCGGCTTCCGCGCTGCGCCCTCGCCTGCCCCGCTCCGGCCCGGCGGGCGTTCGCGGAGTCCGAGGGACCGAGGGATTCCCTCTCCCGCTTCAGCCACCTCGGGGCCGCCGCCGCCGCCGCCGCCGCCGCCGCGTCGCCCCCCTGAATTCTCGGCGCGCAGGCTGGAGCCGAGGCAATCGCGGGAGCCCCGCGCCTGTGTGTGTTTGCGCCGGCAGCAGCGACCCTCTTCGTCTTCTTGGCGGGGGAGGGGGGCGGCAGAGCGAGCGGGGAGGGGGAAGAGGAGGAGGAGGAGGAGGAGGAGGAGGAGGAGGAGGAGGAGGAGGGAGGGAGGGAGATTCCACACGAGGGCCGCAAAACTCCAAGAGGGACGGAGACCACATTTCCAGAATCCGGGCTACGGGGTCTGGAGTTAGACCCCAACAGATTAAAACCCGACACAGAACCGCGCTTTTGCACGGCTCTTTAGCGCGGCGCCAGCGTCTGGCTTCCACCTTAGCGCAGCGCTGTACCCACTCCGGGTTTCAGCCTGAACTTTAGAGGAGCTGTCCATGGTGTTGAACCGGACGCTGCCCCACGGACTTGGGAGCTGACCACCCACACACACCAGTTTAAACCATCTTCAGCTCGCAGCTGGCCTTCTCCTGCTAAATCTCCTGGCGATGCCCAAATGCAAGCGGCAGCAGGCGCTTCCCCCCATGCGGGGAGGGGGGTGTTCTCTGTTTCCCTCGAGGCTGCTGGCTCCGACAGCAGTGGGGCATTGGAGACATTCTGGTTTCCAGTCGGGCTTTTAAGGAGCTGTTCATGGTGCTGAACCATCAGCCCATGGTTCCCGTTGACTTTGGAGCCATCGGCCTCCACTGCATTGATGCTGTATCAAACACGCACACAAACACACACACACACACCGATTTAAAAATAGTGGCTTGAAGCTGGAATGCAACCTTGTGCGCGGTTTACTGAGAAAGCCCTCTGAGACCCATGAGACCTGATGCCCCATATTTATAAAATGCCCTTTCACTAGGTATGTTAGGGCTCTTCTTATTAAGAAGCATGTGCTTTTATGTATGAGAGAGGAGAAGGAATGTCTCTTTAAGCGGTTATCTCCCACCTGTAGTTTTCATAAGTAGCGATTCAATTTCTCCCCCAGGATGCCAGGTGGGCTGCGCTCCCTGCCAGTCACCCATCCAGGCCCTGACCAGACCCAGATCCACTCGACTCCCTCACAGGGTCTTCACCAGGTGTGTTTAGGCCATGCAATCCGAGAGCACTGCCTATACTTCAACCCACTGTTAGATGATCCCCCCTAATTAGTTGACTAACCGCATCAATGCATAACAAAGATAATAAATGCATGCACTTTCTGTTTTCACAAGAAGAGTTTCCCTCCTCTTAAGACGTTGCCTTGTAGATTTCAGAGGAGGCTTGACCAAGAAAAAGAACAGCTGTTCCTTTCTTCCAAAATTTACAAACACTCTTTGAACCAGCCCTGAAGGTGATCCGCCTACAGGGTGGAGCAAAGTTGACTTCTCGCACTCCACAAGGCAGGACATGCACCAAGAGACTCAATTTATAAGAAAGTGCATTTCAGCTAGAACCTTCAGGAGAACTCTTGGATGATCACCCGTGCTTTGGATGCCTTAGTAGGATGCTCCCTGCATCAGCAGCAGGGTTGGACTAGATGACATTTGTGGGACCTTCCAGTTCTGCAGTTCTTTGGCAGTGGATGGAAGACATGAAGCTGAGTCTTCCCATGGATCTCTTCCAAGTGACCTTGAAAATGGCTGCATCCAGACAGGTCCATTGCTACCAGCAATGAAATGAACCTGTGGACCTGCTGTGCATGTCAAAGGAATGAAAGGGGAGGCTGTATATTGAGAAGAGCTAAGAGCACTGTGCTTAGGCAAAGCAGCGGAAGGGATCGCAAGCAGCAAACCGCCTTGGAGGAGGGAGAATGCGATCTTTCATAAAGCAAAGAATGGCCCTTTAGCAGCCCAATTGCCAGTGGGAATTTGAAGTCCCATTAAAATAAATGGGGCTTATTCCCAGACAAGCATATATAGGATTCATTTTATTTTAAAGTATTTCTACACCTCCTGTCCCATACAAAATGTTTAGGTGATTGTATGTTACATGACTCCTCCTCCTCCTCCTCCTCTTCTTCTTGCTCTGCATTTTTATCTTGCCCCTTTTCCTCTTGTCAAGAACCCAGGGCAGCTTACAGAGGTTCCTCAGTCCTCAAAACAACACCCCTGTGAGGTAGGTTGGGCTGAGAGTCAGCGACTGCCCCAAAGTCACCCAGTGAGCTCCATGGCTGAGCAGGGACTTGACCCCGGATCTCCCAGGTCCTCAGTCCAGCACCCAAACCACCACACCACTACGATTAGACTAAGGGTGTACGTATGTGGCAATGGCCTCACCCTGGAATTGTGGGAAGTTATGAGCATCCAGTGAAGCCTGAAAGATGCACGGAGGCGATGCTGATTTTGACTATGCAACTGCAGAGTTTCAGAGGAGGTGGCAGGCGGCTGAGGGATGCCAGGGCAATGCTCGTCTCCTCCCTTTCCTGCCCTGCCCTTGTAATGCCCGCTAAACCGTTTCCCGGAGGTTCTTGCCACATGCCCAGGGAAGCAGCTGGCACAGTTCTTTCTGCACCAGCTGCAGGGCGGGCAAGGATTCTCCAGGAGCAGTGTCCCAGCTATGACATCGAAGCTCTTTTCTTGCTAAAAGTAGAACTCAGGTGAAAAAAATCCTATGGCCTGCTAGACAGCATCCAAGTAACCATAGGATTGCACTGGAAATCCACGATCAGTGAAGACCAGCAATGATGAATTAAAAACCAAACAGAAGGGTGCCACAGGTACACAAATGCTGAAGCAAATTCTTAAAATGCCTTCAGCATGTGCCTGAACTGTAATGAGGTCTACTGTGAGGATATATAGATTGTGTTAAATCCATTCCATCTGCATTTAATCAGTTCACAGGCATCCTTTGCTCCATCATCTCCTGATTGAAGGAATCAGATTTTTAAAAAGTTTCATTCTCCTTATGCTGATTTGCATTACTAAAAAGTTTGCACTGGGGTGATGCACAAATGGTGTTAATGAACCTTCCTTAATGTGAACTAACATTAATGTAAATTAGCCCAAATTCCCAACCAAAAAACTGAAAAACCAGACCACAAGCCTACAGAATCCACATACTGTATTTTTTGCTCTATAAGACTCTCTTCCCCCAGCCCTCAAAAGTAAGGGGAAATGTCTGTGCGTCTTATAGAGCGAATATGTGTGTGCAGTAAGTCTGTCAGGTGTGCAGCCCATGGGGAAGCGATGGGGAATGTGCCTGTGATGATGTGCCCATTTGATTCAGAGTATTTTTTTTCTTGTTTTCCTCCTCTAAAAACTAGGTGCGTCTTATGGTCAGGCGCGTCTTATAGAGCAAAAAATACGGTAAGTCAAAGAAAAGCCAGTCTGCTGCAGAAGTTGTAGCTCAGTTTCATAAAAATATAAATTCATTGGACTACACTGAGGATTCCTCTGACATCCCTTGCTGGCAAAAGCTGGGACTGATATTTTGGACAGTGGGGATCATGGATGGTCAGTTTGGATCTTTATCCATTGCACCATCACCGGAATAGTCTCACCACAGGGAAACACCATGGTTAGCTCCTATGAAGCTCAAAATAAAGGCTGCAGTGTCTGAGTGGTCCCACTGCCTGAGGTGGGAGACGCCCATCGTCCCTGGGAAAAACCCTCTTCTTGGCAGGCACTGGGAAAGTGCAGCCACAAGGGCCTGCAATTATCATAGCAGAAGTCTGGCAGTTCCTCACGGGAAGCCACGTCATCTCAGCTGTCCTCTCCGGGCCTGCATCATTTGGACCTACATTGCTTCGACCAATGTGCTGCACACACCTGCTAGCAAATTGCCACCATAGCCTTGCAAGAATCCCCTGTGCATGGACATGGGAAGCAGCCTTGGAAGGAGGTCATCTGGGGTATTGGAGAAGAGGGAGATACGGCAGACGAGAACAATGGTGTAGGGTGTGAAGACGGTGGGCAGGAAGTCTCGCTTCTCCTTCTGTCATAATACTAGAACCCGAGGTCACCCCCTGAAACTGATGGGTGGAAGATTTGGAATCTCAGAAAGGAAGTTCTTCTTTGCATGGTGCAAAGCTAAACTATGAAATTTCCATCCACAAGATGACCATCCTTTGAAAGGAGACTGGAGAAATTCATGGGGGAGAAGGCTCTCTGTGGCTACCAGCCCTGACAGCTTGTTGCTACTTCCAGTCTGCTTATTTGCTGGGGAACATGGGTGGGGGGGGTGCTTTTGCACTTGTAGGCAAGTTGGTGGTGAACAGAATGCTGAACTGGTCAGATCCAGGACAGCTCTTCCTATGTTCTGAGATTACAAACGAGGAGTTAAAATTTGCAGCAAAAACGATTACACCTGGATGATACGAAAGACCAGAGCCTGAGAGACTCAACAGCAGATATAAGTTTTCTGTTAATAGCTGCAAAGGATTTCCTTCGCCAATGTAAGACAAACAGCATAGATGCCACTTCGTGAGAAAGGGAGATTTGGATCATGTTGATGGACAAAATAAGGAGCTATAGCAGTTATGAGAGGGAAGAAGGAACTCTTCTCAAGAATGTTATAAGAGCTGGTGTATTTCTATTAGTTATTTGGATAGGCTTAGACCAGGAGTTTTGGCAGTTTTAGATATCTTACATCTCCATTAAGCTGAGGTGCTGTGCTTGATCATGTCATCGGGGTGGATGGTTCTTTAAAAAAATCCTTGCATGTAGAGAGAAAAACGATGTTCTTACAGGGCCCACAGCAGTGAGACAACTTCTTGGTAGTTCCTTAGCTGCATTATCACCGTTATCTTCCATCCTTCTCAAACAGCACTGCCGTATCCAACCTAGAATCATTATCCAGTGAACTTTTACCCGATATATAGTTGCTCAGTGAACCTTGCCCAAAACTGAAAAGCCAATATTCATGTAATGAACAACTGCACAGGTGCCCAAGCTGTTCAAAGACTGAAAGCTCCAGATCGCTGTTGTCCTAACTTCCATTCTCCCCTGCCATGAGGGGCAGTCAAACAGCTAAACCGATAATGCATCCGTGGCAAAGAAGGTAGAGAGTCCAACACGTGCTTGAGGGCCTCATGTAACTTCTATTCTACAAATATGGAGGTTTTCCCTATTCCTAAGTATCCAATTCTTGCACGAATGCAGAATGAACCATTTTTAAAATGAATATACTTGATGATGCCACATCCATGGAGTAAGAAGTGTTCTGTTAGGCCAACATGCAGCAAACATGCAAACAGAACCCAAACTGCTCCATGCTGATAATAGGTGCATGTGGACTTTGCAAAGCAGGGCTGTCGATCATTTTCATCCTGAAGTTCAATTCTGGATAAATTCTCAGAGGACTTTGGTGGGTAGTGGGTGAGGATAATGGGCGAAGAGGGTCAGGGCAAAGGCAGAAGAGAAGAGTTGGCAGGCAATGGCAGCATGCTTGGGCTTTAAACTCTGAGCTTGTCACTGTTACATGCTGACAAGTTGTCTCCAACTCATGGGGATCCTATGAATAAATGCCCTCAAAAAGTCCTGCCCTTGACAGCCCTTGACAGCTCTTCTTTTAGTACCAACTACCTTATGAGAGGCATTCCAGCCACAGGAAAATAAGGCAGAAGGCTGCAAAATCTAGGAACAAACAATTGGCCATCAGGGGAAAAGGGACAGAGGAAGGGGGAAGGGGGTTGCCCTCTAAGGCGTCTCTAAGTGTGAAGTTTAACACTTCTGTTTTAAAGCTTCCAGCTAAGGAATCGTTTGTGAGCTTCCACCGAACTGAAGCAGAGACCAAGTGGAGCCAAAGTGAACCAAGGGCAGGGATGGCCGTAGGACAACGAGTATGTGGTTTTTCATATCCAGATGGTGCCAGCAAGAAAACATGCTATAGGGTAAGAAAAACTGGAGAGGCAACTCTACCTTTAGTAGACAGGATTACAAGTGCTACAATCTGTCAGTGCAGTGCATGAACTCCTAGGAATACAGTGAAGGCTGATACAGAGCACCCACCCTGAGCAGTGGGAGTGAGCAAGGATTTCAGTGCAGTTCATTTTCTGTAAGAATGTTTATCCAGATTTAAACTTTTCTTCAAACTGGGGGTGGAAAATCATATGAAAAACCAAAACTGACATCCAGGCCCAGGGTTCTGAATACATAGAAACATAGAAACAGAGCGAGTCAGAAGGGGCCTCCCGGGCCATCTAGTCTGACCTCCGGCACCAGCCGGCTCCGCTCATGACATGCCCACCATGGGCATGTCCAGCCTGTCCTTGAACACCCTCACCGATGGGGCCTCAACCACCTCCCGTGGAAGCCCATTCCACACCCTCAGGGTCCTGACTGCCAGGAAGTGCTTCCTGGCATCCAAATTGAACCTCGGCTCCCTGAGCTTGGCTCCCTTGGAGCAAATACTTTGCTTCTCAAAGACTGGCATGGAATCCCTAGATATTCCATCGTGTTGGCGCTGTAATCAGGATTACAGGTCTGTCCTTCTGCCAAGCTGCTCTTCCTTAACAGCTATAGGACAGGTAAGTTTTTATGCTAGGAATAACTGTTGTTGTTGTTGTTTAGTTGCAAAGTGGTGCCCAACCCATCGCGACCCCATGGACAACATTCCTCCAGGCTCTCCTGTCCTCCACCATCCCTCGGATTCCACCCAAGCCCACATCCTCTGCCCTAGTGACTCCAGCCAGCCAGCCACCTCAACCTCTGCCGTCCCCTTCTCATTTTGCCAGGAATAACTGTACCTACCAAATTTGGCTGGTGCACATGGGCCAGAAGTTTCTTTAATGTGGAGTTTGATGTTGTTTGGTTTGGTTTGGTTTGGTTTGGTTTGGTTTGGTTTTCCATAAGATCTGAGGTTCTCAAAGTTCTTCCTAAACAGGGTGGAAAGAACCTGACATGCTAAAACGCAGGATGTAGGAGAAAGTAAAAATGACATATTTCCCCATTCTTACTATGTCACTTGAAAGGTGGCAGAGTTGGCACCAGTTCTGACTTACAGTGACTTCCTTCTGACCCTCGTTTTGAGGCCAAGAGGACTTCTTGGAAATTGATGCTTAGAAGGGACTCCAACAATAAATAGAAGAGATTGTCTTAGGCTGTCTGGGATGGACAGGCAAACCCCTGCCTCAGAAGCAGGCATGAGAGACCCCTCCTGTCTCCGATCTTCTCCACCTTGATGCACCTGCTGCTTTCTCTGGGGATCCTGGCAAACCGCAAAGCACTGGAGTTCCTTTTAGCTGACCTCACAATGTGCCCATTCAAAAGGCAATATTGCCTCTCACGCTCTCTCTACAGACTGCTAAAGAAAACAATCCATTGCAGAATTCACATTTGCCTTTTGGTGGATCAGCGTGGCTTGAATCCAGAATATCTAGAGCAGCATGGACCACTCATGACTGCCTGGAGATTCTCACCGAAAACTCCCGCATAGAGCGCGCCAGCCAGCCATTGCACCAACAAGCGTGGCGTTGCACGTGTATTGCCTCCCTCTCACACCTTCACCACTCCAGTTCCTAGACAAAGAGACAGAAAGCTGGCTGGGCTCTGCATTGGCAGTCAAAGGGTGCTTCCTAATGCCCACCCCTCTTGAATGACCAGAGTGAAGCGGGCCAGAGGAAGCTAACGAGGCACAAATAACGAACTTGCTAGGTGGGAGGCTGAAAACATTTGCCCCCAATTTTTTATCCCACACAAATCCCCACATGCTCCATTTTATCTCCGTATTTTCTCTCTCATTCCCATTCCCCCTTCTTGTCCTTTTCTAACCCTCTTCTCATTCTTCCCTGAACTCTAAAAGCATCATTGCCTTTCCTATCTCATTCCAACTCTAGGAACACGCTCACATGCAGAGACACATCTGAGGGGCTAGGACCATGCGTTTTTCATCTTACTTACCTTTGGCCTCACAGTGCTTATGATTCCTACCTGCTCACCGTATGTGTCTGCATATATGGGTGCATGTGCGCATACATGTCTTGGGGCTCTTCTGCCCCCAGCAATTTCCTTCCACCCTGACCATACTGTTGTGCCATCCCCTCCACCATGCATGCAACAGCACCGGAGCACTTCTGGAGCAATCAAAATGAGTGGAAAAGTTTGTTTCTGCAAGGAAGCAGGTTGGCAGAGTTCATGTACAGGTGTTCTGCTGGTCTGCTTCCTTCCAGAAAAGAGAATTTTTACTTCTTTCAGGGTTTCCCCTAGGAAACACTCAATTTGCTTTCACTGGGATCTACTGACAAGATCACTGGGTTCCCAATTACTCTGTATAGGTATGAAAACTTGACTATGAAGAAAGCCAAGAGGAAGGAAACCAGTGCATTCCAAACACAGTCCTGAATAAGAGCTTTGTGGAAAACTTGGACTGACCAGAAGACAAACAAATGAGTCCTAAATCAAATCACACCAGAGGTATCCCTAGAAGCAAAAACAACAAAAACTACTGAGACTGCCGTGCTTTGGACACATCACAAGAGGGCAAGACTCCCTGGAGAAGACCATCATGTTAGGCAAAGTCAAAGCCTGAAGGAGAAAAGGAAGACCAAATATGAGATCAGTTGGCTCCATAAAGAAAGCCAAAACCTGGAATTTACAACTGAAGAGGGCTGTCATGGCTGGAACACTTTGGAAATCTTTCATTCGGAGAAGACTTGACGTCACATGATGACGACAAGAGGTGAGTCTAGCTTTTGCAAGAGAAATGGTGGGACCCACCACTCACAGTAGGAAATGGCAAGAGAGGAAGACGTTGGCAGGGACAGAGGGGGTCCACTGGATTCTGCCCATATACATGCCACTTCAGGATGGTGTTTGAGGCATCTGCTGAATGAGCCAAGAAATCTGATACCATAATTAATGTGCTAGTCCTCAATGAAAATTATTCTTTTATGTCATGCTATTGTCTCCTGGTAGGTTCATCAGTGAAGGGACTTGTTCATCTGTCTCCAGCTTTCTTGGTCTTTTTTCCATTCAACTGGATGATTCTGCGATGACACGAAACCCTACCATCCCACCTCCTCCACCACTTCTGTTGCTCTGTGTGAAGGAACTGTGGAAAAGAGGACTGGAGGGGAGGCAGGATAGTATCCTTCAAATATCAGAAGGGCAGTCATATTGAAGCTGGAGCCAGGGGTCAGACTAGACGGCCCCGGAGGCCCCTTCTGACTTGCTCTGTTTCTATGTTCTAAGTGGGCAAAGATATGTTTGTTGCTGCCCCAGAGGGCAAGATTAGATTTCATGGACTTAACTCACAGGAGGGAGAATTTCGCCTGAACAGTAAGAGGAATTTGCTGGTGGTAAGAACAGGAGCCAGTTAACAATGCAGTCAATGATCCTGTTAGACATCCGTCTGTTGGAGATGCTGCAGCTATGGGTTTTCTGCATCAGGAAGGGGGGCTGATCAGGCAACTTCCAAGGCACCCCTACAGATCTATGATTCTCTAGGCCTATTTTCTCATCCCTTGATATGCAGAGTAAGGACAAGGAATCCAGCCAGGGATTCAAAACCGAGGCTTGTCTGCAAGGGGGCGGCATATAAATATGTAAATAAATAAATACATCCCAGCAGACTGGTCCAGCCACTGTCTCCAGATTCGTCCCCAAGAGGACCTGGTCTACTCAGAGCTGAGCCATCATGTTTTCTTTCACTTTTAAAATGGGTTGTGATTTGCATATTTTTAAGCCATGGAAATTAGCATACATTCCAGCTGCAATTTGCATGTATTCCCACCACAATTTGGGCAAATTGCAGCCAGACTTTATGCAGATTTCTCGGCCTTAAACATGCAAACCATGTCCCACTTTAAGAGGGGATGCTGCAAAAGACCCCTCCCCAACTCAGCCTCCTTTCTGCTCTTGAGGTGATGAGGTGCCAAAAGACTGCCAAGCACAAGAAGCTTGCATTTCTCAGTGTTACCAATCCCTGCTGTACAGACGAGAGCTGATCTTTCCTGAATAAGCATCTCTGGAAAAGCAAAGGCTTGTTTTGAGAAAAAGTCTAAAGAAAGGAGGTGAGGAGAGAGGGAGAGAGAGAGAAATGATCTACTTCTCAGGTAATAACAGCTTATTTTCACCTTGGTCAGGAAAGGCAAGACATTGCATTTCACCATCTTCCTATTATCCACAGTTCATTGTTTTCACTAATGCGTGTTATATTGCAAGGTGAGTTGTGTGTCTCCTCAGCCTCTGAAATGGTCCAGGGGTAAAAGAAGCAAGTGGATGCTCCACAGGCTTCCTTTCAGCTCCCTCCACCTCAGTAAAGTTGGGTTCAGTGCCTCAGAGCTGGTTACCTAGGGAACAGGTAGCAGATGGAACTAGGGATGCTATCAAGGTTACTAAGAGTGTCACATGCAGCAGATGCTGGCATGCGGCATCCTCTGAAGAAAACATGCAGCAATTCAGGCCATGGGGAGATTACGGAGGGACGTCTGCTTCTTTTAAGGGAGGGATTACATGGGGGGCTGGAGAAAGGGGAAGGGGCCAGTGGGAACGCATCCAATCCCAAACAATGTAAATATGGAAGAGCTGCTGCATGAGGAAAAGATCCCTCGGAAACAGGAAACCAGTTTGCAACGTTCTTCTTCCACCAACAGTTCCTACGCTCACTGCAGCCTCTGTTCTAGGGGAGCAATGGGAACGAGAAGTGGCAGCTGTGAGGCTGAAAGTTACCAGGAGAGCTCCTGACTAATTGCATGTCTGAACTTGTTTCTGTTTCATCGCAGGAAAAGGAAGTGGCTTTGTCCTTGAGGAACCAGGGATAGGTGGAGTTCAGAAGCCCCAGGAGATGTGCAGAGAGCTCACATGACCAGCAAGCGATATATTGTGCTTGATAGGAAATGCCATCTAAAATTCTGCTCCATGAGCTCTTGTCCTCCTGCCACAGCTTTTACTGGAGGAGAGCAGTATTTGTGGCATTCCGGTTGTTGTTGGGCTACCATAACCCTGGACTATTGGCCATGCTGGCTGAAGGTCATGAGGTGTGCAATCCAAGGACAGCAACCCTGAACCCGGGGTATATGACTGATTGTTTTCACAGTTTGCCCAAGGAAAGCTCATCGTGGTAATGCTAATTTGGGTGGTATCCATTCTGACTGCAACCCAGAAAACCAGTTCTAATAGTGAACCAGCAGAGCACACCAAGGGACTCCCCAGAAATCCTGGCTTCCTCATTTAGGTACCTGCTTAATGTTGCGATCATCAAGCAGACTTCGTAGCCACACTGCCCTCAGTCACGAACACCATTTTCTTTCAGCGCTCCGATTCCAAGCCCTCTCAGGGCTCTTGGGGGACAGAGAAGCAAAAAAAGGAGAAGAGGGCTGCTCATATGGTCTGCAGGTCTTTTAAAGCCAAATTGTAAATTTTTAAAATTGTTTGAAAAAAAGGGGAGGAAACAGAGACAGTGTAGGGGGCATGGCTCCCCCATTTCTCCCTAGCCCATCTTTAGCTAGAGCCTGAGACCTCCCATTTGGCAAAGCTGAAGCAGCCAGCTGATGATGCAAGTGCCCAAAATAGCCCCGGCTTTCAAGGCTGGAGTAAGTCTGGGCAGGATGTCCTCAACCACCTTCCTGTGGGGACTTCCCCCTCTCTCACAGGGTTTTGGAGATGCTCCTGGAGCCAGCCTGTGATTGGCTACAGGAGGTCTTCTCGCAGTTGTCCCGGGGGCAGGTATAAATAGGGCCTCCTCCCACCTGGGCCCATCTGCTTCTCGGTTTGCAAGTGCTCGGAGTCCGGACCGGACCCCATCCAACTGGAAGACACGTGCCAGCTAACATATAGGACAGCTTAGGGCTTGCTGTGCTAAATTTATTTATTTATGTACTTATTTAACACTTTTCTAGACCGTCCCTTTGCCAAAGTCTCAGGATTGTTTAACAATATAAAATACCGTATTGTTTGCTCTACAAGACTCACTTTTTTCCCCCTCAAAAGTAAGGGGAAATGTCTGTGCATCTTATAGAGCGAATGTGTGTGTGCAGTGAGTCTGTCAGATGTGCAGCCCCTGGGGAAGTGATGGGGAACGTGCCTGTGATTATGTGCCCATTTGATTCAGAATATTTTTGTCTTGTTTTCCTCCTCTAAAAACTAGGTGCGTCTTATGGTCAGGCACGTCTTATAGAGCGAAAAATACGGTAAAACACAGAGTCCTAAAAAAAGATCAACTAACAATAAAACCCCAATTAAAACAATCCAATCATTCAAAATTGGGAAAATAAAATAAAAGAGGCTTAGCCTGGAGCCAAAAAGAATAAATTGATGGTGCCAGGCAAGCCTCTCTGGGGAGCAAATTCCACAACTGGGGGCGCCACCACAGAGAAGGCCCTTCTCTGGGTAGTCACCCTCCTAATCTCCTTCAGAGAGAGCACCCCGAGCAGGGCCTCTGCCCCAAATCTTATGGGATGGACAGGCACATATGGAAGGAGAAGTTTCTTCAGGCAACAAGCCCCTAGGCTATTTAGGGCTTTAAAATTGCCTGAAGTCATGATCCAAGGCTTCCCACTATCTCCATATGCCTTGTTATCCCTTGGCATCTACTTCTAGAACCATCTGTGCTCTTAAACCTTCCTTCTGCTGGTACTCATTGCTTTTGTGCAACATCCAGGCTTGGGGTTTGGGAAAAAGAGCAGGCCGGCTGGTGTGGAACCTTATTTCTCAGCCCAGGTGAGTCCCAATGGCCTGAGAGCCGCATGGCTAGAAGAGGATGTCAAGAGGCATTAGCCATCTACCAGGTCGTTGTGCAGCCCTCTCTCTCCCTTGGTTCACAAGGCACAATACTTGGCAAGTTCAGACAGAAAAAGGCCTACAATTCCCAGCATGCTCAACCTGATAGCTGGGTCATGTGTGAGTTGTAGGCCTTGTTTCTTCCCCAAACCTGCCTAGGATTCCACCCAAGTAAGCATGTTTTGTAGGGTAAGCACTTGGGATGGAAATGAACAGCTCCATAAAAATGTCAACCCCACAAGCAGCTGCTCTGGAAAAGGCAAATTCCATGCTAGATATCCTTAGGAACAGAAGAAAAAGTAGAACTGCCCAGATCATACTTCTCATGTACAAACTTTTGTGCATCTGAACTTAGAATATTGTGTGCAGTTCTGGTCACCTTACCTGAAAAGAAGATTATTGAGTTGGAAAAAGTACAGAGAAGGGCAACTAAAGTAATCCCCCAGAAGAAATGGCTCCAGCTGGGACTGTCTAGCTTTAAAAAAGGTGAGTCAGGGGAGACATGACAGAGATGTTTAAAATAATGCGTGGATGGACAGGAAAAGCAGGATTTTTCAAGAGAGAGAGATGGGATTGATGTCATGGAAGAAGGAAGATTGTGACTTCTATCAAATTTGAAAAACTTATCATGAATTAGCTGAAGAAATGGGACTTGGTTCTAAAAAAATTTTTATATTGTTATAAAAAGAAGTATAATTAGATTATAGCATGTTAAAAGATATGTTGTAGAGGCTGATCCAGTAGATCTGATGTGTGTTTTGTAATGATGTATGTAGTACGTAGTTTAAAAACGTTAATAAAATCGACTTAAAAAAAATAAAATAAAATAATGCGTGGTGTGGTAAAAGTGGAGAGGAGACACTTTGCTGCCTCTCCCGAAACTGCCTCTTGAATCGGGCCATCCCATGAAGCCGAGTAGTGGGAGGTTTAGGGCAGATAAAAGGAAGTACTTCTTCACATATCATATACTTAGACTGTGGGATTCAGTGCCCTGGTAATTGAAGATGGCCAAGCTTTGGATGGCTTTAAAAGGAGGATGGGTAAGTTATCAGTGTCTACTACCCTGGCTGGCTGTGGGCTACCTCCTTTACTGGGGGCGGCATGCTTGTGTGCACCAGGTGCTGAGGGGCTTGGGCAGGAGGAGGTCTTGCACCCATCCTGCTGGAGGGATCCTGAGGGCAGCTGGGAAGCCACCATATGAACGGAGTGCTGGGCTGGATAGACCTTTGCTCTTATCCAGCAGGGCTTGTCTTATGTTCTTATATTTTGATGCACTGTAAATACCTTGTGGATTATGTGCTACTCCAGCCAGCCATCAATATCCTGGCAGTTGTAAAATGGTTGGCTTGATTCCTGGTATCTCTAGGTAGAGCCAGAAAAACTCCTGCCGGAAGCCTCGGAAGGCTCTGCCCATCTTTAACGAAAATGCTGGACAAGATGGACCAGTGCTAGGACTCAGAGCAGCAGTTCCTTACCTGCTGTTTTGCTGGAAGCATAATACCCCAGCCAACAGGCACTCTTGGTAAATGCCTCCCCCATCTCATTTATCAGCACAGTAGCTACACCATCGCACTGCACACTTCCTGTTATTCTGGCTCAGCCACAGTAGCATCGCTGAGCATTCTCCGTGCACCAGACGGATGCAATGGCCGGTCCTAGATTTGGTCTAGAACAGCAGCAGTCATAAATGACAAAAGTCATTTCCTCCACACCCTGTGATGTTGCCATCTGTGCCTCATCAATGACTAATCCTTTGCCACAACTTTGCAGGGTGGGCCCGTATCCTACTCCTCATTTGTTGATCATCAGGCTTTTGAACTCACTCACAATTGTTACAGCCATCAAAGGGATGGAGGGATCTGTTAATTTCAGGTTTGGGGCAAGGATCCAAGCATGGATTCCACAAGCAGAATCCCCAGAATCTCACTGTCTGGAGATAGAAGAATGAACAAACATCAGGGCAAATGTGTAAGAAGAGCATGTTTTGGTTCTGGGGGTTATTCAGTTATTAGATGCAACCCTCAAGATCAGAGCCTTCCAACTACCCAGAGCCCTGCTGGGCTCTAACTGGTCAGAAGGAATGATGGAGGGCCTTTAGCCACACCATCTCCTGGCTTATATTTTCTGCTAGATGTTCCTCCGGCATGTTAGGGATCCTAGTGAGTCCATGGCAGAGCTGAGGTGGGAATTTCCAGCCCCTGCTCAAAAGCAGCATCCCAGGTTCAGTCCTGTGCCAGGGCTTATAACAGATTCCAAAACCCCACACTGGTTCTCAATAGCTCTAGAGTGCAAGGGTTGATTTGGGGTTAATCCTATAAATAATTTTGATTAAAAAATGGAATCTCCCTTGGGAGACATTCATCATGAAGTTGTCATTCTGTGGAAGGGAAAGGTTTAATCTCCCCATCTCCCCACTTTACATTAGAAGACAGCACTGGAAGGAAGATATTTTACATCGGTGGATTCTACCTTGAAGTGACCTTGCTAAACCTCACTGCCAGTTCCGTTCTGCCTCACTGCTTCTGCAAGAAATCCCCATCACTTCCCATATATACATTAAACACCAGCTCTAGCGCAAGGTTGTTTGTGGAGTCAGGATGTATGCCACAACACTTTACATTGACTACTCTTGCTTCCCTATTTGAACTTCTGCTTTTCCAACATACAGATTTTCCAACATACAGATTTCTCCAAATATGGGGGGTTGCCAAAGGAAAGAAGAAAATTTACTTCCACTATGTACTTTCAATGTTTTTCAACTATAAGTCAGTATAGTGTGAGTTACTGATTGAAACATTTTTTCATTATGCTTGCCCAATCTGGGGGAAATTGGGTATTTTCTGGTAAGGTTTGGATTTGGTAATATTGACTTGCCATTAGGTATATTCTTGAAAAATTATATTTAAGCAAACAAATATGGGGTCACACTTGATTCAAGGCCAGTGTGGTGTAGTGGTTTAGAACATGGGACTGGGACTCAGGTATCCTGGGTTCTAGTCCTTACTTGGCCATGGAGCCAGGTGGGTGACTCTGGGCCAGTCACAGACTCTCCGCCCAACCTACCCCGCAGGACTGAGAGCAGCAGGAGGAGAATGACGTAAGCCGCTTTGATTTCATTGGAGACAAAGCGGGATATAAATCTAATAAAGAAATAAAGGTCTGAAGTTGCAATATGTAACTGTAACTGAGAGGTCCTATGGCTGCTTAGACAGGACCTGTGGGAATCCCACACCCAAAGACCATCGGCAACACAAAGGCCGGGGCCAGTCTGAGCAGGGGTTTCTCCTGGCCGCCTCACTGCCGGAACCTCAATGGTGCCTTCCTATCTCCATGTCGGTGCCACAATTTTGAGAGTGAAGGAAGAGGGCAAGCCAGAGGAACATCTAGCCAAAAATACGAGCCAGGAGGATGGCTAAAAACCCTCTGTCTTTTCTCCTGACCTGCCAGAGCTCAACAATGCGCTGGGTAGTTGGAAGATGCTGATCTTGGAGTCTTGCATCTAATAAGTGTCAAGCCAATAAGACCAAGCCCGAAATGTGTTGCTCTTTGAGGTGTCTTTGGACCTGTTATTTCTTATATCAATACAAAAGCACTGTAGATTATTATTTTATTTATTTTATTTATTTGGAAATTTATAGGCCGCCCCTTGCCACAAGCCTCGGGGCGGCTCACAACAATAATACAAACAATTTCTAATACATTAAAATTTCCAAATGCTAAAAATTACATACATTAAAAACTGGCCCATCTCCAGGTCTAAATTAAAACCATCCAAATATCAATAAATTAACATTTAAAATATTGTTTGAATAAAAAGGTCTTCGCCTGGCGCCGAAAAGCAAATAAAGACGGCGCCAGGCGAGCCTCTCTGGGGAGCGCATTCCATAAATGGGGCGCCACCGCAGAAAAAGCCCTCCTCCGGGTACTCACCCTCCGAATGTCTCTCACAGAGGGTTCCTGGAGGAGGGCATCAGCAGCAGAACGTAAGGGGCGGGAGGGTGTATATGGTCGCAGGCGCTCCTTTAGGTAACCGGGACCCAAGCCGTTAAGGGCTTTATAGGTAAGAACCAACACCTTGAAGTGGGCCCGGACTTCAATGGGGAGCCAGTGAAGCTGACGGAGAACTGGGGTGATATGAGACCCACGCCCAGTCCCCGTCAGCACCCTGGCAGCTCTATTCTGCACCAATTGAAGTATCCGGACCGTCTTCAGGGGTAGCCCCACGTAGAGCGCATTACAGTAATCTAACCGGGAAGTCACCAACGCGTTTACAAGCAATTAGCCACCAGCCATTAAGCAATTTTGCATTAAATGTATTACATTTGTCCTCTTGGTCCAAGCTCACAAACGCAAGGCCACAGCAAGACATTCTGCATCCTAAAAGTTACTTATTTCTTTAAAAAATCAATCAATAAAAACACAGCTTTTCAAAGGATGGCTGTCCTTTCATCGAAACCAACAAGAGAAGGATATATATTTTCCTAATATCAAACGAACAACACATTCTAAAATAACATGGGGAATGTCTTCTAGCATTAAAGAATTACAAAAATAAACTCTGCCTTCCTGGGAATTCCCAGAAGGCGCCTTGTACTGTCTGCCAAAAGACGTACTGCTATCGTCAGGTTGTTGCCCAAAGGAGCAAGTAATCCAATTTTGGACAGTGAGGAAGACAGCAAAGTGATTGGTGGGTGCAGGAGGATGTGTAAGGCAGAAACAGAAGAACGTGTAAAGGCACCGCTACACATTCTCAGGGTTGGTTAAAGTCAGAGGAAGGCCAAAGGCGTAACTGGAGAGATGTAGCAGGAAAGGTCTCAGGGAGAGAGAATTTGCAACCCATGCTAATGTTTCCGAATGTGGAATCCCCATTGCAGTTGCTGCTGCTACTACTATTTTTTATTATGATGATGATTATGATGATTATTATTATGATTATTTCTCTGTGTGTGTTCAAGGTGTGTAGCACACACATCTGGTAGCCAGGAGCAGAACAAGGCACTGGATTAATTATATCTGATCGGTGGTCCAATATCCATGACAGATCCTGCCTGCCTGTAAACATAACTGCCCACACAAGCTCTGTCACCGAGATGTTGGCGTGAGAAATAGCAGTTTCCGAATGATCTTAATGTGTCCTTGACAATCGATTAGAAGGCCAGTAAATCAACACTGTTACCTCCTGCGCAAAGGCTGCTCTGATCTTTAATCCGTCAAGGTCAAGGGTTGGCTGAGCCAAAGATCTGGCGTCTTACTGGAACCCTTAAGGGTTCAGGGACACTGTAATTCACGAAGGCTTTGGTTCTTGATGGATGCCGTGCTCTGATTCAGTCATCTGTGGATTTGCCAAGGCAAGGCTGTTTGTTTGATGTTCTTTGGTCTTTTCAGGCAGCTCAGAACATTATTAACCTAAAACTCATTTTCCCCATCCTGCTATAAACACCTATTGATTTCTTTGGAGGAGTTGAGTAAACCAGAAAGATGGATCTTTATTTAAGCACCAAGGGAAGGCGGTGATATTTAATACAGTTGCTGCATAGGCGCAAGGTGCAGCGCACACATATCGAGGCTTGCACCCCTGCACTGAACGGCTGCTGGCTGCCCCCTTTCCACCGGGGCCAAGCAGCTGATCCCCTGCAAACATGCTCAGGAGAAGGGTCTGGTGGAGGTTCAGTGCCTCCCCACAGAGCAGCTGCTCCCAAAGAGCGTTCCCTGCCATTGCAAACAGTGTGGGAGCACTTATTGATTGATTGATTTTCTATTCTGCCAATGGCCAAAGCTCTCTGGATGATGTGCAACAGCACATGAACAATGCGGAGTCAGAACAACTTGAAGAAAATCTTAAGACCTGTTAAGCAACTAGTAGGCCCTGGTAGACTGACTGAATGCCCAGCAGTGGAGAACAGTCATTATCTGGCACCAAAAGGGTAGTAAAGTTGGAGCCACATGGGCCTCAGTGGGGTTCTTGTATAACTGCGGGTCACCACCAAAGAGGCCCTTCTCCTGACAGGCAGACAGTGATCCCTATGAAGAACTGTGGAAACTTTGGTTATTTCTTACGTAAAACAGCTGTCTGAACAAAATTCCTACCCAAGTCATAAAGAATTTTGCAGTCCAATTTGTAGCAGAATTTAGCCAGACCGCGTGGCTTAAGCATCCCTTGGTCACTTGTAGCACCAAGCCTGGAGGCTCTTGCTTGTGCATTCGTATCCCAAGGCACATTTTGTAGGGCGGATGCTCCCGTTGTGTTTGTTTTATAAAGAATCATTTGCACAGGTGGCAAATTATACTGAATCAATAATAATGGCATTCCTGTATTATTTACCCAGGCCAACACTGCAAACAAATTATATTTACCACTCCTCTGAGATATTTGCAGCAAAACAACTCCTGGAGGAATTAGATAAATATTTTGCAGACGGGCAAAACCAACCCCTCCCCGCACCAGTTCACAATTTCCTACCGCCATTTATTTTCGCATGTTCCTGACTCAACTTAATTGTTTTCTGCAGCATTCCATTATGTTTCCTCTGACAGAGGTTTCTGGTGGTGAATAGAGGCCAGAGATGATGATGGAGATCCACAATCAGCCCTCCTCTCTTTAATTTATTGTTGCAAAAAAACCCTGCCTGCCCAGGGTGCGCAGCAATGGATGCAGCGGAGTCTGGATTTCTATGAATATGACTTGCAGATTTTGCAGTGAATGCTTTTTCCCAAGTCGTGGAGATGCTGCAGGCTGGTTTTTCACTCCGGAAGTGGGGTGGGGGCGCTAAGTCACATGCGCACATGTGTGCATTACAGCTAATGCAACAGCACCGGTAGGACAGAATTCTGGTAAGAGACAAAAATCACACTGTGTCAATCAGCGCACAGCCAAAGGAGGGACACTTGTCAATGCATGAATCAGAGGAATATGGATGACAGCCATATATTCCAAGGACAGGGAACTATTATGGCCGGGTGCTTGGTACCAGGGAGGGGACTAACCACCCCCCACACCCAACACACACACCCAACACACACACACACACAATTGTCCCAGCTAAAAAAATCTCCCCTCTATATACTTCAATGCTGATATTCATCCCATTCAGAAAAACAAGAGATTGCAGATTTAGAAGGTGAAAACCTCATTGGGAAAATAGGGTGGAAGAAACACGGGAAAGACAGTACCCACACCAGAAAACACATTTCCCCCATTCATATACCAGATTGTCTGTACTGGTCTAGCAGAGAAATAGAGTGAGTCAGAAGGGGTCTCCTGGGCCATCTAGTCTGACCTCTGGCCAGATGGTCCAGGAGGCCCCTTCTGACTCACACATGTCACTCTGGTGGTGAGTGGAAGAGAAGGGGGGTGTTTTGGGAGGGAGCTGCAGAATGGAGCAGCAGTTTCCCAAGCTGGGAGCTTCTCCCAAATTCCTGACTCAACGCACAACAGCTCACTAACCCAAAGTTGCTTCTGGGAAACAAAGTGATCGCAGGTATGGGGCTGTGTTAGTAAGCCCTGGGCATAGCCTCATTCCCCAGGGGTTGCTTTGGCGTGCATTGCTGCAATGGAATATATCAGACATCAGAGAGCAAAGCTCTCCCTCCCCACTGCTTGCCATGTCAAGTGGGAGAAAAGGGGGGTGTTTGGGGGATTCGTGCAGGACTGGATTGCTGGGAAAGAAGCAGCAAGAGAGACATTCAGCTCAGAAAAATGTGGGTGAGAATGAATCCAAGTCTCCTGATGCTTGTCACTCCTTGCCCAGGTTGTTCTGGAAAACCTGTACTTCCAACCCTAGAAGGACGAGTTTCATCAACATCCTTACTTCCGTGTAGGCAGCCCATCTGACCTGGATAGAAGAATTTACAGCTCAACATGAGCCAGCAGAGTGATGCGGTATGTATGCAACCGAGAGGTTGCACAGGCCAGAAGTGTGGCTTCTAGATGGAGAGAGGTATTCCTGCCACTCTATATGACTCTGGTGTGCCTGCAACTGGAGCATTGTGTCCCGTTCTGGGCCCATCATTGCATGAGGGATATAGCAAGGTTGGATCAGTGCAGCACAGGGCCACAGGGATGGTGGCCAGATTGCAGGGTGAGCCAGAAGAGGAGAGACGGAAGGGGCTGGGTCTTCTCAGCCTTGAGAGGAGGAGACTCGGAGGGCACCTGTTAGCGACATACAGGCATGTGAGGAGGTGCCACGCAGAGGTGGGTTATGACCTTTTTCCCCCTGCAGTGGAGGGCAGGATGCGTTCCAATGGAGCAAAGCTCAGGGAACCAAGATTTAGGGTGGATGCCAGGAAGTACTTTGTGATGGTTAGGACCCCGAGGGTGTGGAATGGGCTTCCACAGGAGGTCGTTGAGGCCCCATTGGAGGGTGTTCAAGGATAGGCTGGACATGCACATGGTAGGCATGTCATGAGTGGAGCCAGCTACAGCCAGGGGTCAGACTAGACGGCTCGGGAGGCCCCTTCTGACTCGCTCTGTTTCCATGTGATGTTTCTATTTCAGCACCCCACACTTCACTCAGCTGCTTTAGAATGAGCTCCCATGTTCAGGACTCAGTGAAAAGCAAAGCCGGCCTTCTGAATTCTACATGTGGTGGTACTTGCAGGTTTGTCGCTGGGGGCAGATACACTGAGTCGGTGTCGGAATGAGGCCCGAGCTTCTAGCTTGGCTGAAACTCAACTCTGCTCAGCCAGAATTCTTGGGTAATAGCTGCTTCGGTTTCAGTGAAAGTAGAACAGGTCACGGTCACTGTTGTCATTCCAAAACTTTGGCTGGGGTGGACTTGGGGATTCAGCTCAAACTGTTCTCTTGTTTCTTTCCAAAGTTTCGGTCATGCTCTTGTTTCCTCTTCTAAATAAGCAGTTTTTGAAAGACTGGAGCACAAATCCATTTTACTTTCCTTCATGCATCATTATTCATTGAAGCATTTTCCTCATGACAATCAGATTGTGAGTACAAAAGAGGTGGGGGAGGAAATGCCAGGGGTGTAAAACATTCTATTACAGCATCTGAACAGAAAAATTAATTTTTCACCCTGTGAATAATGACTAAATGTCCTACAGTCAGACTTTTGGCACAGATTCCTTTGCCATAATTTATAGCAAAATAAAAGATGAGCCGCAGATCGTGTTTCACAGTATTCTATCATGTCCCTTTCCCATTCAGAGATTGTCCTATTGTTCCCCTTAATAATGACATGAATTGTAGTTCTGTCTTTCTGTCTCATTTCCCCACCCCTTCTTCTCTTTCCATTTTCAACAGATGATGTTCCTGCTCCTTAAGCCCACAAAATAAGCAAAGAAACCCTTTGTCCACACTGGACAGAATGTCCTCATATTTGGAAATACTATGATGCAGTCTGACCTCAGGGTGAGACAATTGCCAGCTTTCCCCAGCCTGCATCTGGATGGCCGGCACTTTTTCCTGTCTAAGGATGCACAGGATTGTGTCCCTCCATTGATGGGAAGAATAGCACTTGTTAACATGAATATATCACCTAAACTTCTGTTTCTGTTTCAAATGATTCCCATAAAAATTGATAAAAAATTCTTTGATGACTTAAACTTTCATATCTCGAGATTTATCTGGAAAAAAAAAAAAGAAACCAAGGATTAAATTAAAAATGCTTCAGGATGCTAAAAGGAATGGAGGTTTTGGTCTTCCTGATTGGATGTTGTATTATCAAGCGTCTGTCTTAACTTGGCTAAAAGAATGGGTAACTTTGCGAAATAAAGGAATTTTGTATCTTGAAGGTCATGACTTGAAGATGGGATGGCATGCTTATATGTGGTATGAAAAAGCTAAGGCACATGGGTCGTTCCTGAGTCATTTTATTAGAAGATCTTTAAGTCAGTGTGGGAAAAATTAAAGTTAAAACTGGATAATAAATTACCAAGATGGCTGTCACCTATGGAAGCTTTTGTATATCCAAATGTGTTGAATTTTGGAAAGATCATAAGATATGGCGATATCCTGGATAAGGATGGTGGCCTGAACAGGGACTTAATATTTCCTGGTGGCACAAGGTGCAGATGCAATCAAGATATGCCAAGGATTGTAAAACATGGGGGTTCTATAGAGACCTAACAGAATTTGATCAAGTGATGCTTGAAACAAATGAGAAAATGATTAAAAGATTATATGATTTTTTACTTGACAGGAAAATGGAAGGGGAACAGGTCAAGGAAACAATGATAACATGGGCACAAAACTTTGGAGTTAATGTTGAGCTAGAAAAATGGCAAAAACTATGGGAAAGAAACATTAAAGTAACATTAGCAACTTCGTATAAAGAAAATTTATATACAATGTTTTATAGATGGTATTTGTCACCAAGTCAACTAGCTAAGATGTTTCCAAATATGTCAAATAGATGTTGGAAATGTAAACATAAAGTGGGTACTTTTTATCATATGTGGTGGACTTGTGATAAAGCAAAAAAGTACTGGATTAAAATACATAGATGGATGGAGGAAATACTACAAAAACCCTTTGTTTTTAAACCCAAAGTTTTCTTGTTAAGTATTATACCGGAAAAGGTTAACAGACAGGAAATGTATTTGATGTTGCATCTAATCCCAGCGGCGAGGATTGCATTCGCCCAATATTGGAAAAGTGAGGAGCTGCCCACTGATGGACTGATTGTAAGAAAAATCTTGGACTGTGCAGAAATGGATAGATTGACTTTGTCGTTGAAGGAGAAGGAAGATACTGACTTCTATCGAACTTGGGACTCTTTTTATAATTGGCTAGAGAAATGGGACTTGGCGTAAACTTAGAGATGTTTTTTAAACTGTGATACATTAATTTGAATTTGATATGTTAAAAAATATGTAGTAGGAAGTTAACCCAGTGAATCCAATGTTTGATGTGTGTGTGTTTTTGTTTTGTTTTTGTTTGTTTTTTTTGTAGTGTTAGTTTTTTTATTTATATATATATATATATATATATATATATATATATATATATATATAAAAGGATTGTGTCCCTCAAGGTTTGAAGGCCTGTTGAAGCCCAGACATCCAAGATCTAAGGTGCTCTCCACTACATTACATCCACACGTGTAAGCTACTCTAACACAACACCTGTTAGAAGAAATTGTGTGCAGCAGCTTAACACTGTTGGCATGATGCCATTATAGTTTATGCTAGTGCATTGTAATTGATGTTAGTAGTTACACCCCACTGGACCTGGTGCACCTTCGTAGAAGCTGTAGGTCAGCATGAGGAGAAAGTTATGCACTTTGAAAAGCTGTGCATTGCCACGTTATGACTTCTTGTTGGCCATATCAGTGATGATTCACCTCTTAGTTGTCCATGAATTTGTGTTTATTAATTGCCTTAATGTCAGTTTCTGGTCCCCAGATGGAGAAAGAGAAATAATGTCAAGAAACTAGTCTAGTTTCTTGTGAATAAGGCAGTCAATAAAGTTTTGTTTGTTTAGTTGCTAAGTCGTGCCCAACCCATCATGATCCCATGGACAACATTCCTCCAGGCTCTCCTGTCCTCCACCATCCCTTGGAGCCCACCCAAGCCCATACCCATCGGGCAGTGACTCCATCCAGCCACCTCATTCTCTGCCACCCCCTTCTTCTTTTGCCCTCAATTGTTCCCAGCATCGGGCTCTTCTCCAGGGAGTTGTTCCTTCTCATTAGGTGGCCAAAGTATTTGAGTTTCATCTTCAGTATCTGGCCTTCTAAGGAGCGGTCCAGGGGACTCTCAGGAGTCTTCTCCAATTGGTACTGTCCATGGGGTTTTCATGGCAAGGGTACTGGAGTGGGTTGCCATTCCCTTCTCCAGTGGATCAACTTTTGTCAGAGCTCTCTTCTATGACCTGTCCATCTTGGGTGACCCTGCACGGCATAGCTCATCGCTTCATTGCACCATGCAAGCCCCTTCGCCACGGCAAGGCAGTGGTCCATGAAGGGGCAATAAAGTTTGAATGGAAGCTTATTTTTATTTTATGTCTTTCTTTCCATTCTCTTCTTCCTTCTTTTCCTCCTCTCAGCTTTTTCACCACCAATTCTTTTTCACTTGGACCCCGGGAGACACCAACTCAAAACCCGGGGTATATCTAAAGCCAGAAAGATGCAGCAGCTTCTTCACCCCATGTCCCCCGCCCCCCAGCCCCCCTGCAGGAAGAGAAACTGACTCTGCAAGATCATACACACGTGGTCAGGAGCAAGGCCTGTCTCACTCAGCATGACTTATTTCTGAATGGCAGACTCAGAAAGACTCCATGTAGCAATTAAAAAAGGCAGATCATCCTTAATCTAGCAGCTGTCATTACTGAAGAAATAAAAGAGGAGGGTTTTGCAAACATGAGCCGCTACCTTGGTATTACAGGAGGAGAAATCAGCGGGCATGCCGCCATACATCAGAAAAAAATATGAAAAAAATTAAAACAGCTAAAAATGGACAATAAGAAGGGAAGGAGGGAGGGAGGGAGGGA
>JAIXND010000771.1:6337522-6396849 GCA_023646645.1 Varanus salvator macromaculatus | reverse complement strand
GGGGGGGGGGAGAGAGAGAGAGAGAGAGAGAGAGAGAGAGAGAGAGAGAGAGAGAGAGAGAGAGAGAGAGAGAAAGAAAGAAAGATCCAATCTTGGCAGCTTTGTTTTCAACTCCTATCCAATTATACCTAATACAATGTCTGTCTTCCACAGCAGCTGTGACATTTTCATCCAGCACAACCCCAAGATCCCTTTCTTGACCTGTCATTGCTGTACTTTCCACAGCCTGTACTTTCCACTTGCTCAGAAATTACACCTGCTTACATTCAGCTTCATGGGACGACTCCACATTCCAGTGGAAAAAACGACCAATTTGTCCACACAATGCTTAGCTGCAGGTCTTGTTAGAAGTTGGCTGTAAGAAAGGGGAGGGAGCTCTTGCCGGTATAAACTTAGCTAAGCAGAATAGCTAAGCAATGTGTCAGGAGTACAAGATAATGTCTTTGACAAGGTATACATGCTAAGTATTATGACCTTTCATACTGGTGTGGAAAGGGGCATTATTTCCAATTGCTTCCATTAGTTTCCAACTGATTTAATGTTTCCCATCCTCATGTGTGATGCTTCCTATCTCTGGTCGGTGCCCAAAGGAACACGAACTGACATTAAGACTTCACACGTGCCTGGCAGAAGTTTAACTCAGTGCAATTTACATGGGAGTTGTCAAAAAGAAAATAACTTGGTGAGTCCTGTGTCTTGTTGGAGATTAGCCGGAAAGAAAGGGAGGGATGCCCAAAGGCGTGGGACCTTTTTCAGGCTAAACATGCATAGGATTGCATTGTAAGGAACTTGTCAAAATAGCAAGATGATATCCACGAAGTGCTTTTCCTCATATTTGCACGGGACAATCTGCTCCTGCCCATTGTTCCCTCCTCCTTCGCATCGAACCAGCTGACTTTTGCAGGAGCCCTACCTGGGAATCAAGGCCTGAGGTCCACTTAACTCCTGATTGCATCTTACTCACCTCCTGTGACCTGTGTGAAGACATCTGTGCTACGTAGGAGCGGGGACAAGCAAGCAGCACCAGTGGAAGTCACTTTGTGCGATGCAAACCCAGGCAGCCATGAGTCGCTGCAGCGTCTTGCACTGTGTATTTGCAGTTTGAATTTCTTCCCTCATTGCATTTCAACTGCATGATGAGCAAACAGATCCCGCAAAACCTTCCCAGTCAATGAGGCAGCAGAAGAGGATAGCGCTTATTCAAACAGTCCTTCACCTTCCCTCCTGTTTGCTGGCTGAGGGTTCTCACCGCGGTCTCTTCAGGAGTGCTGAGGTACAGGGAATGCCACAGCACGTCCTGCCTTGCTCTTTCCGGGCTTTCAGGTGAGAGAGCGGATGCTAGAGGAGCTGAAGGAAGGGAAGGAAATCCAGTTGTCCTGCACAGAGTAAGCACACTACAAGGGTAACAGTTGGACGGTACTGAAAGGGGGAAACCCCTGCAAAGAAGGAGAGAAATTCAATTGTTAAAGGGTCCATTTAGGACAGGAAAGCAGACAGAAGTGGGAAACAGAATACTCTTCTGCCAGCAGGCTTTTTTAATTTGCAAATATTTTAAATGGTCCCTGACTTGAACATGTAAGAGATGGCCACCTTTGTGCTGACTGTCTTCTTATCTCCGACAGAAGTTCTTGGCCATCAGACATTCAGTTCCCAGGCCTTTGAAAGCCCTGGAGCTCATAGAGGCCTGATGCCAGAAGAAGCAGGATGTTATTTTTATTAACATTTATTATTTATTAACAGATTTATATGCCGCCCCTTGCCACAAGCCTCGGGGCATTATGAGGTGTAAAGGGAAGAGCAGTGGCCCCAAAGCAGGGCCTGCCTCCCAACAGCACGGGGAGGCTCACGAGTACGCAGAAGGGCCTTTTCAGTGGTGGCCCCTAGTTCTCCTTGCTGATGCCTCCCTGGCACCAACTTCGATGTTATTCTTTGAGACCAAGTTAAGACTGTAGTCCACCCACAAGGCATTCAGACTACTATATTGGGGCTTAGCCAGCTACTTAAAAGCTTCTGATTTTATTTGTATCAGCCATTGTTGCTTTTTTATATTTGTTTTAAATGGTGTATGTGATCTTTGATGAGGTTTTTATTGCCGTTTGTAATTTATATCGTAATTTCATGTGTTGCTGTAAACCACCTAGAGAGCTTCAGCTTTGGGGCTCTGTGGAAAAGAAATAAAATAATAAAATAAAGCGAGGCAATACATAACAGGATGAGGCAGGATGGAATAGAAGAGAGTAGGAAGTGAGTAGGTACTCCAGAGCAGCAAAAGAGGGTAAGAGTTGCTTTTGCTAATTTGGTTCCCCCCAGATGTGTGGGATGGATCACTCCACAGCCCTGGGGGCTTTCCACATGGCTAACTGGTGGAGATTAGAAAGATGGTGTGTGATTTGGTTGTTTTCCATAACTGTGGAGCTGCTGACTGGTTCCCTTCTCCGTGCATCTGTTCTGCTAGCTCAGATGCAGGGGGAAGTTGCATTAGGTCATCAAGGCATTTCATCTGAGCGGCACGGCAGCCAAC
Source organism: Varanus salvator macromaculatus (assembly GCA_023646645.1). Classification (NCBI taxonomy): domain Eukaryota; kingdom Metazoa; phylum Chordata; class Lepidosauria; order Squamata; family Varanidae; genus Varanus; species Varanus salvator. The sequence goes on along the minus strand of JAIXND010000771.1, from coordinate 6,394,328 downwards.
ACTGGTGGAAACTCCTGGGACAATGATGGACAACGTTGCTGTGTGGTTAAGCACTTCCCAGCACCGCAAGAAGCAGGTGGGGGCTTCACATGCCACGGAAGGACTCTCTGGGGCTTCCTTCCCTGGCAAAGGCTTCGTCCCCATTGCTCCTTCCACATGTCTCCAGCAGGCTGGGAGGTCTCAGTGGGGCCCCCATCTGAAAAATGGGGATTCCTGCGATCTGTGTTCAACAACTTGGGAAGGCAGTGAAGATGGCCAGTCAAAGGATCCCTGCAGATGAGAAGCTGTAAGAGATTGCTGAATCATTGAATCCTAGAATAGTAGAGTGGGAAGGGGCCAATGGGACCATCGGGTTCAACCCCCAAGCTAGCTTCAGCACCATGGATGGTTCCTTTGAGGTTCAGGCTGAGCGCTGGAGTGGGTTTGGCACTGCACTGACGTGGGAGCTACCAACTTCAACTGTGCATTACTACGGAGAGGGGAGGAAAAACAAAGTGGATATGCAAAACATCTGAATGTGCTAATTCAAACTCAGGGGTGCAGTGAGAGCTGGACAGCTGGGGCAAAGTGTGGGGCCCCCGAGCCCAGGGAGGCAAAAGCGAGTCTCCAGAGAACAGCAAAGATGAGGAGATCGGCCCAAGAGAAGCCAACTTTGTTTTACTCCCATAGTCACGATGGTGCAATGATTTAAGTGAGCATCACACGCAAAAGCCACAGAGCAATCCCTTCCTTTCTAGCATGGCTTGCAGCCCACCTTTTGTCTGTGTAGCACTATGACGCAGGAAGAATGCAGAAGCAGTGGGGTGGTACAGAATCGTGGCTCGAGATGCTAGTGGTGCCTCTCCAAAGCAGTGCTGAGACGAAGCGCCCCAGAATCCACTCCTCTTCATTTTGCAGATGTGCATGTCTTAGAATGCAGGTGGGGCCAAGAGGAAGTCCAGGAAAGGTGGTGTGACCACAGCCTTCTTCTGGACAGGCTGCAAGTCACATGCATGGGAGAGGGATGCCATGTGTTCAGTGTCCATGCGTGCTCAGCTCCTGGCAAGCACCCCTGTGCATGCTCAGTGTCGTAGCCAGGAAGCCAGGCCCATGGCTGCAAGACAGCGAGCTGAAGCCCAGAGAGCTGGGAATCCAACCATTCCAGGAAATCCAAGAGATCTTCCCCCAAATTGATCCCTCATAGAACCTTACTTTAAAGTTCCATGTCCCACCCCACGGCACCATTAAGGTCCAAAATTAACTAATTGCATCACTGTGCAAGCTTATAATTGCTATTATTTAAATCAAAATACAGTACATATTGGGCAAAACTGGGACCAGGTGACCAGGACCTATGGCTTGGGTCTTGGATACCTTCTCCCCTATGTGCCCTCCCATCCCTTGAGATCTGAGGTGGAGGTCCTGCTCCAGGAGCTCTCCTTGAAAGGAGGTTAGAAGGGGAGGGCCCCTGATTACCCAGGGGAGGGCCTTCTTTGCGGTGGCACCCCGATTGTGGAATACACCCCCCCCCAGAGAGGTTCGCCTGGTGCCAACACTTTTTTCTTTTCAGCACCATGCAAAAACCTTTTTAATCGCCCATTATTTTAATGTTTAATTGGTTTTAATTGTGATTTTATTGTGTGGATACTGTGCCATTTTTAGCTGTGCTTGTTGTAAACTATCCTGAGACATTAGTAATGGGATAGTGCATAAAAGCTTTTAATATAGAAATAAACGTGTCTGCTCAGTCCATGGTCCCAGTGCTCCTTTTTGCTGGGTATTTACTGGGCAATGTTTGCTGGGCAAGAAGGAATCTCTCCCTTCTTCTGGTCCCCTGTCTTTAAAGTGGTGATCATCCAACATGCCTTGAAACAGAGGACTGTTTCAACTAGAGTCCTGCCCTTTGACAGTCCTGCTAATAGAGGACTATCCTATGTAATGTATGGCCACCCAAGCTGCAGGTGATGTGCCATCCCCCCTAATAAAACCTGCAAAGGGATACAAAAAGGGTTCCCTCTCTGAGGATGTGCAGAGTGCAGCACTGAGATAGGTTTCCCTATTGAGTGATTGCAACCGCTTCCCACAGATCTGAAATTGGAGGAAGCGTGCGCCTTCTGGGTCATTCTGTCGGCTCTTGTGGATTTTTAGAACAGTCCTATTCATGCCACAATTCCCACTGTTAAGTTCATGGGCCAGAGTGTTGGAAAAACTGTGCCTCTCTCAGCAAAAAAGCAAAATACAGCTCATTGCAATACTGGCACCAGACTAGCTTCCGTTCCAGAGAAGTCCTGCCGATGTACCGAGCAGGCCTGGCTTGGTGCAGCAAATCCACTCGAAGGAAGAGTCTTAATAATGAAATATTGGACAGATCTGCTGGCTGAATAAATATTTGTTCCAGTGTAGGGCACAACGACTGGCTAATAGGTCTACTTGGGGCAGGGCAGAGGTCAGTTCCAAACAAAATTGCTGGCCATGAATTTCTGCGCATTAACTTGCTGCAGTACTCCGATCTGTGCCCAGAGAGCCATTAAAACAAGAACAAATTATTTATAAGATCCCAGAGGGAAGCAGAGCGATTCCTAAATGCCAGCCCAACTTCTACAAAGTTGCCAACAGAGTATCTTCCTTCCTATGATGGAGCTATCACAAAGGCACTCTTGGAAACAGGGTGTTGACCGCATGCCTGAACTCAGCACCCCTTGGGCAACAATTGGGGGTACAGCACCCCCAAAGCCATGCCGGTGTTGGCCACTGCCCCAGGACATCACCCTTTCCCACCATGTTTTGGGTTCCAGCTCCCAGCATCCCTGTCCATTGGCCATGCTAGGTGGGGGTGATGGAATCTGAAGTCCCAGAAATTGTGGACGGCAGAACTGGATTGGAGAAGGACATGCCCTGGTGATGCCCTGCCAGGCGTTTCATGGCCTTGCAGGAAATTGAAATAGGCGAGAATTCATTTGGTTCTTTTTTGGTGCAGACTTACCAAAAATTACGAACTTTGTCATACAGAGGAGGGAAAGGCACTGAAGGCACTCTGCATTCCCTCGCTTTCAGTCGATTGTGGAAGAAATGGAACAGATTCATCCATCCCTCCATGAAGGGATTGTCCTGGAGCAGCTGACACAGAGGTACTGCAAAGCAGTGTGGGAAATTTCCATGGTTGCTTCTCAGCTCTCTGGTGCTTTCTTCCTGTTAACCCTGCAAGGAAGAGGGTGTGCAGCAGTGATGGCAAAGGTCCAGCATGATGGCACCTTGCCAGGGGTTTTCCAGCCTGCTGGAATGGATGCGTCTTTGCCATGATCAAACGAAGCCTTTCCCTGATGCTCCAATGCTCAGTATCACTCCCTGGATCAGGAACTTCAGAGGTGCTTTCAAATGCACACTGCAATGTGCCGCCAAATGTGAATGCCACCTATGTACCCTCCATCGCTTTCCATAGGTTTGTTTGCATGCATGCCCTTGCGCATATTCCGGCAGAATCGGCCATGCTTGAATAAAACCATTTGTAAGTGCAACTTGCGCTAGAAGTGGGTACAGAGCAGGTCAGGGAAAGGAGCTTCGGGCATTCCAGCTCGACGGTGCAACGCAAACCGTCTGAAAAGTGATCCTCTGTATGTAGCTTAGCTGGAGAACATTTTGACCATTTTAATATTCCTGACAGCTTTTCAAAGGGGAGGCATTGCCAGTTCCCCAGTTCCATTCTGCCCTGAGTTAAGTCTTCTAGGGCTTCCGTTGCTCGCACCAGAAGGAAGGACAGACGGAAGGACGGAAGGACAGAAGGGAAAACAAACAAGCAAGCAAACCAAATCAGGGGTCCAGGTCATGGCTAGCAAATAAACTGCACTCCATCCTGGTGCATCAGAGATGCAGTCTGAGAGAATCAAGGAGCCAGGGTGAAATCTGGTTTGTCAGAGACCAAGGAAAATGTATATATTTATTTCCAAAAATTACATACCACTCCATCATCCAGTAGGGAGTATAGAGTGAAAGAGGTGAACGAATAAATCAATGGGTGAAAAACAAAATCAAACGAACTGCTTTCCTGGGGAAACAAGTGTTCTCAGAAGGCACCAAAAACAAGACAATGTGGCTGTTGTCTGACTTCCCGATTCAAGGAATTCCAAAGAAATGGAGCCACTGCACGGAAGCGTCTTCCCTAGGTGGACCCCAGTCAGGCCAGAGGTCTGTGCAGAAGCACCAGGATCTTCCCATCCAGGGACCTCAGTGACTGGTAAGTCGGTAGGAGAGAAGCACGCACTCAGGTGCCTTGTTCCCAGGTTGCTCTGGGCTTTGTCCACCAGTACCCAGACCTTGAACCCGGCCTGGGAGTGGATGGACTGCAATGCCCTTTCCTTCAGCAAAGGGGTTCCATGCTGGAAGGGAGCCACTCCTGGCAACTCTGCGGTGACACCCCAACTACGGAATACGCTCCCCAGAGAGGTTCGCCTGTCGCCGACGTTTTATTCTTTTTGGTGTCAGAGGGAAGCCTTGTTATTTTCCAACTGTTTTAATGTCTAGTGGGTTTTAACTTGGTTTTTATCATATTGAGTTGTCAGATGCTGTTCTTTGTTTTATGTGTTTGATTTGTTCTTCTGTTGTAAGTCATCCCAAGATGTCAGTGGTGGACAGGTTAGAAAAGCTTTAATAAAATAAAATAAAAACGCCAAGCTGCTCCATCCTGCACTGACTCTAGTTCCAGAGCAACCTTCAGGGCAGCTCCACACAGCGTGTCTTGCAGTAGTCCAGCCTTGAGGTTGCTGGTGGCTGTGCCACTGTGGCCGAGTCATCCCTGTGAGGAGAGGCTGTAGTTGGGCCCTTTGTAGGCAGTACACTTCATGGGGAGCTTCATTCTGCATTTGGATTTTGCCATTTTGCTGTTCATTCTGTGCCAAAATTGGGAAAAAAAATAAGATGTTGCTAAAATCATATAAGAACTCAACTGAAACAGACTTTCCTTCCCTGATCCAGCACAGAGGGGACCATGTTGTACCTGCTTGCTAGATTGCTGCTTTTTACTAGAACTGTTAGAGTCTAACTTGTTGTTTTTGTTATTGTTGTGAGCCACCCCGAGGCTTGTCGCAAGGGGCGGCCTATAAATTTCTAAATAAATAAATAAATAAATAAATAAAATAATTCAGCACTCATGTGGTTGAAGGGCTTCAAAGTCCTAGGCCTGGATGGGCAAATCCATTCATCTCCATTTCTTGCACACTGAAGAGTTCTTTGTCTTTAATCACAAGTCTTTCCATCCCAGATATGAAGAAATTTGCCAATTTTAATAAACTCTTATTGCAAATGAACTTGAGACAAAATTCTCAGCCATCCCAGGTGGAGCCTTACAGGTCACAGTGCTGGTTCCTTAGCAGAACAAGGTTTTTAAAGTGTGGCCGGTAAAATACTAGCTAGCAACTGCCTAGGAGCCAGAAATGATGTCAGAGAGAGTGACAGGAGCAACAGGAGACCTGCCGCAAGCCATTGGGTTGGCAGCTTAAGTTTTGGAGGCTGTCCCAGCAATGAAGATGCTGCACATAGGAATGCTGAGGTCAAGATGTGACTCCATCACTCCATCAAGAGGGTCCTGGCAAACCCTGGATGTCCCTTGCAGATATCTTGCAAGATCCAAGAAAAAGATTAGGTACCTGTAACACATCCCTGGCTATATTAAAAAGCTGGCCAGCTGGAGGACGAAGGGAGACCAGTTTGGTGCATGGAGGAAGAGAAGTAAGAGTAAACCTCTCCTTTTCTGCTAACAGAGTAGTCCAGCGGCAGGTGCGTGAACTGCTAGGGACCTGTATTGCCTGCTTTGGGATCCGACTGTTTTCCTGCCTGTGTGTCTTCGGATCAGGCCACACTGTACTTCAGCCGTTCTGTGTTTCGTCTTTGGTTCATTCCTTACCTTGTCACGTTTGTTGATTTGCATTTGTCTGGCCATGGCATTGCAAACAAATGACAGAGAAGGTCACCGTGCAAGTTGCTGGCTATAATGACCATGTTTGGAAAAAGGAAAGGAAGGAAACACACGCACATGCCACGGGAAAGAGAAAGATGTCAAAAGGCAAATGACAGCCTCATTAAAGGACCCCATTTCCCTAAGCAATTAGAGACTTAATATTACAAATGATCCCAACTTCTGTTTTGCAAATGTCAACTATTACAAAATGATGGGGAGGAAACCAGAGAGACAAATGCAGCCTCCTTTCCCCAGAGATCCAAACAGATGAATTTTAAATTGGAGAATAGAAACATGTCTCTTTAGACAAGTTTGTTCTCCAAGGATATCTTCGGTTTCATTGCACAGCTTTGGAGAGCTAAATTCAGCTCACGTCCTTTCTTTACCAAAGGACAAATGTTTCCCAGTTTATTCTGGAAGGAATTGGCTGACAAAAGTTTGTCTCCTTTATGCAGAGACGGGAGTTTGGGGTCCCTTTGGCAGGTAGATGTTTTTGCTTTGTTAAGAAGCCAGGTGGCAACCGGTACAAGGAAGAGCCAAACCAGAGCTGAAACTTGCTCATTATGCTCACTCTGTGAGAGCAGCTCATCCAAGCTGCCCTTGCCCCTTCAAGATTCCTAAAACCTCCCCACCAACAAGCAAAGAAAGCTGGTGGGGATAGAAATCTCTTGCTTTTGGCTGCCTCCCCACTTCTCCTGCTGCCTGGGAAGCCACTTGTCTATTCCCTGAGCTCTCTCAGAAAACGCTTTCTAGAAATCGGTCCTTTGGGGCTTTCTCCAGGACAGCGATCTGTAACCTGCTCACCTCTTGCCTGCATTAGTGTAATGCACTCTATGTGGGGCCGCCTTTGAAGATGCGCCAGAAACTGCAGTTGGTTCAAAATAGGGCTGCGAGGCTGCCGACAGGGACTGGAAGATGTGAGCACATTATGCCAGTTCTCTGCCAGCTTCGCTGGTTACCAGTTAAAGACCAAGCCCAATTCAAAGTGTGAGCACTAATATTTAAAGCCCTCAGTGACTTGGGACCAAGGTTCCTGTATGTGCCTACCTGGACCCTGATGTCATCATCTGAGGTCCTTCTCAGAGAGCCCCCTCTTAAGGAAGCAAAGAGGGTTAACTAAGGGAAGGGCCTTTTCTGCTGTGGCACCTCAAATGTGGGATCAGCTCCCCAAAGAGGTGCGCCTGGCCCCTACTCTAGTCTTTTCAGCACCTTTTTATTTTCCCAACATTTTAACAGTTTAATGATATTAATTCTTTTAAAACCAATTCTAGCTCTGAGTTCATTTTGTATTTACTGTTCTGCCGCTATACGTTTTGGCTCACTTGAATGCAGTTGTTGTAGGCCTGCTGTTGTTTTTATATTTTGCATATTTAATTTTAATGTTACTGATTTTGTTATTTGGCCTTTTTGAGGCTGTTGGGTTTTTTGACTCTGTGAACGGCCCTGAGAGACATCTGGGGCTTGTGGGCTGCATAGAAATGAACTAAATAAATAGTCAATAAGCTGAAGAAGGAAAGCAACCATGACTGTTCTTTACTGAAGATGAAACTCAAATACTTTGGCCACCGAATGAGAGGGAAGGACCCCCTGGAGAAGAGCCTAATGCTGGGAACAATAGATGGCAAAAGAAGGAGGGGACGGCAGAGGATGAGGTGGCTGGATGGAGTCACTGGGGCAGTGGTGTGAGCTTGAGTGGACTCCGGGGGACGTTGGAGGACAGGAAGGCCTGGAGGAGTGTTGTCCATGGGGTCATGATGGGTTGGACACAACTCTGACTCAACAACAAATGGGGTGGGGGGGGCAGATTAAACTGCTCCCAGCTTCCCTGCTGCAATTCCTTTGCATAAGGGACCTCACTCAGTGGTACAGGGAGGGCAGTGGTCCAAGCTTTTGAGAGCTTGGGCTTAATGGGCCTATTGGAGCAGGGGTGACCCTGGCTCTTACTCTGGAGGTGAAGTGCACATGCCCAGTTTGGGTTCCCCTGTTGCACCACCACCCCCAGCCTTTTTTTGGGGGGCGGGGGGGGGAGATTGCCAACCCTGATTCTGAAAAGGAAAGAAATATTCTAGGCATGTCCAGTTGCACATTTTAAACTCATTTAACAAATGACCACATTGTGAGAAAAGGAAGAGCTTCTTTCTACTCTCCTGATGCTAAACACTTTTACTTGGACTATTCATTTAGTATATTAAAATCTCACTTTATTTCCTGCTAAGAATCCAAAGTAGCTTGCATAATACTCCTCACAACCCTGAGAGGTAGCTCAGTCTGAAAATGATTTTGTTGTCAAAGAGCCCGTGTGGTGTGTTGATTAGAGTGCTGGACTGAGAAGATTCGGGTTCTAGTCCCAACTCAACCGTGAGCTCACTGGGGAATTCGGGGCCAGCCACAGACTCTCAGTCTAACCTACCTTTCAGGGTTGTTGTTGTGAGGATTAAAACAATAGAGGAGAATTGTGTTAGCTGATGGAAATGCAATGCAACTATCATAAAGAATAATTGCGTTGTGGAAAAGGCAAATAACTTTTTAAAGGAAAAGGAATCCAGTGAGCACACACAACTATTTCCGTGCCTGTTTGGACTCCCTGGCTTGGTTTGTGGTTTTTCTTATAAGTAGGAATGGGTTGTGAAGCATGCAGGATCTTCCATGTTGGGCTCCCACCTGTCCATCTCAGATGCTGACGCAAGGTCTGTTTGTTCCTGGTGCATCACCTGCTGCACTCTGGATGGTCATTTAACAGGTCCCTGCACCACAAGGCCCTGGACTTCAGCTGGTCTCTCCTTCACTGGAAAGCATGGCTCCTGGACACATGAGCTGAGCTCTCATCATATCTCTAGCAGTGCCCATCAATGGTTTCTCCAATACCTTTCTCGAGGTTTCCCCTCTTTTCCCTTTTCTTGCAAGGCAGTAGAAAAAATAGCAATCGGGATGAGCTGATCCCATTTTGGATGAGGCTCATCAAAGCCATCTGGGCCTGATCCATGAGGAAGTGGGGGCTTCCGAACGGAGGGAGCTTCTAATACAAGGTCCTCCAGTTCCATATTCACTCACTAGAAAGTATACAGAGAGGATGGAAAAGTTGCCAGCTGCTTTCCCCCATCCCTTGTTTATCTCCCCCTACCTTTCTTCTTGCAGAAAATGTTTCTCAGAGGGTTGGGGGAGGGAGGAGGAGAGAAAACCAGCCAGGGAAGCTTCAAAATCAGTGAGACTCCTTCTCCATTGAGGTATTTGTTCTGAGCTTCATGGAAGCTACCTGTGGTGGGGAAGTTCAGAAAAGCTGCAATGCATGTATTTGTGCTGCTGCACATGATGAGGAAGAAGCTTGCCAGCTGCACAACCATTCACAGACTTCCTGTCAGCTCAGCTCACTTTCTAAGTCAGGGCAGAGCACAACAGCAAGTCTGCAAATTGAAGAAGGCAGGATTCCAAGCAACCTTGCCACACCTCTGTTTGGTATCAGCATTTCATAGTTGCTTTGGATCATTGCTTTCTCTCTTTGATACCTTGCATAGCATGGCCTTCCATAATAACACTAAACAAATAGCCCACAATATATTTGTCAGCATCCAAGTTCATGGAGGTCAGTGGGAGTGTCAAGAAAACTGTCATTTGTGAAAAGAGCAAATACTGAAGAAACTTTGGGTTTCTTTTGGGAAACCTATGAAGCAGCCTGCTCAGCCTGAATGATGATGGTATGCCTTGTTTTTCATATTTTGAGTTTCAAAAGGACAACTGGGGCAAATGACCCCAGATCATAATACATCTGAGCTAATTATGAGCTGGACAGGATCTGTATTCTAAAACAGGCCTAGGTCCAGTGCTCTTCAACATCTTTATTAATAATCTAGATGAGGAAGTACAAGGAAAGATAATCAGAGTTGCAGATGATACAAAATTGGGTGGAATAATCAACACTCTAGAAGACAGAATGAAGATCCAGGGCGATCTTGATAAACTTGAATTCTGGACTGAAAGCAACAGAATGAGATTCAGTAAGGACAAGTGCCAAGTCCCGCATCTAGGAAAAAGAAACCAAATGCATTGATACAAGACGGGGAATAGATGGCTCTGTACAACTGAAAAGGAAAAAGACCTTTTGGAGTCATTGTGAATAACAGGCTAATATAAGCCAACAATGTAGATGCAGCAGCAAACAGGGCAAATGCTATTTGGGGCTGCATTAATAGAAGTATTACTTCCCAGTCATGAGAAGTAGAACTTCCCTTATACTATTCAGTAGTCAGACCTTATCTGGAATACTGTGTCCAGTTCTGGTTACTGAGATTTAAGAAAGATGCAGAACTAGAAAAGGAGAGTGACAAAAATCTCCCAGAATTTCTGTGAGGATGTCTATGAATCCTATGAGGTGAGATTCTGTTAGGTTCCCCCCACAAACCTACCTGGCAAAGAGGCCGTGGTCTCTCACAGAGCAGCAGAAGAGCTGGGCTACCAAAGCTTTTCCCTTAATGCACTTCTGAATTGTGTAGGAGTCTACAAATTCCTTTTTGCTGCATCTCAGCCTATCGTGGGTACCTCTCTGGAGACCATTCTGATGCTGGGTTCTCTTCCCAACTTGAGAAGAAGAAATGTTATTGGCAACGCAGGGAAGGCTGGCATCTGGTGTTTCCCATTAGGATGTTTTTTAGCCTGTCTGTGTTTTTGAAACCTCGGGGCCTTAATCATCTTCCTACTGGTACTGGCTGATATTAGATAATTAGTACAAGGGAACTGTTTTGCTGTCTGGTCCTCCTACGCTTGTCTGATGGTAAAATGATGTTGCTGGCTTGCCAACTCATTGGGCAAGAGATACGTGGTGGTGGCCATTTAATATGGGTGGCGGTGGTTCCCAGTCCCCTATCTGCAGCTTGCCGTTTTGGAAGGGTGCTTGACCCTTTGGAACTTGAGAACAGAAGCAGGGCCCTGCTGGATCAGGCCAAGGGTCCACTCAGTCCAGCACTGTCTTGCCCCACTGGCCCACCAGCTGCCCACAGGTCCTCTCAAGCAGGGCTTGAGTGCCATGGCTTCGTCCTGCCCAAGTTCCCCAGCAAATGGCATGCAGGGGCTTACTGTCTCTGGTACCTGAGGTAGCACATAGCCATGAGGGCTAGTAGCCCATGGCAGCCTTCTCCTCCAGCAACTAGTGATGTCCAGACAAGCATGACTCCATGTGCTGCTCATTCAGCTGGGCCTCTCACCTCAGCTGACACCTCGCCCTGGGGCCAAGAGCAGGGAGGTTGCTTCTGGGCCGGACAATTCCTCCTCCTCGGAAACTCCTCCCATTGGTTGTCCGTCTTGGTGGTTCTGAGGACCTGCCTGGCCTTGAGATAATCATTGCCACCTCCTTCTGCATCTCAGAATATTGACCTAGCCCTTCCTCCTCAATATGTGTCACTTTCCTATTCCAAATCATTGGATTCAGCCAGCCATCCAAGGGAATGACTGACCAGGATCACTGTCCTTCCTACTCCCGATACCTGGTGGGAATTCTTCTCTCTCTATACTTGTGCCTTGCACCCAACATTCATAGCAGAATGATTTTATTCCTTTTTTCCTTTATTGGTTGCTGCGAAAAACTGATAGTATCCATAGCTTCTTAATTTCCGTTTAAGCAGTGGCTGCCGTCAGCTGTATCGAAGTATGCAGTGTTAGCTTTCTGTGCTGAGAAGCAAGGAAGCGATAGAAGACACTCGAGTCGCCTTCCAGAGAATTACATGCAGATAATGGCATGGTGCAAGCAAGAAGGGTTAGCACTGAGGCTTATGTTAAGTCTCATTACTTCTCGTGTGAGCCCCATGGAAGCAGTTTGGCACAATCATGAGGGAGCTGGCAGGATTACAAGCTGTGCCATCAAAGAAGCAAAGAAATGAATCAATGATCCTTTATTGTCTGTTTGGAAACTGCTCACAACAAAGGTTTTGCACTCCAAAAGTCTGCACTGTGCCAATTTTCCCAGCAGGTAAAATGAGAAGGTGCTTAAAATGCAACAGCCACAGTGCATTTTTGCTTTTTCTTCCCCAAAAGATCCTCCACTTTTTTAAAAGCTGATGAAATTTTCCAGAGGGATATTGTGCCAGAGAAGAAATACCTGAATGTTTTATGGATTCTGGTACACTGAGGTCCAAGGAGCAGCAAACCTGGAATGAGACTCCAAATAGCCGGGGAGCTGCTGGGTGATTTGGAGTAGGGAGGAGGAAGTACAGAGCCCACCCCACTTACTACTTCTCCCCTGCAGTCCACCTCCTAGTTCCCCGGGACAGCACAAGCCGCATCCAGATGCTGAGCTCAGGAGAATCAGGGCAGGTGTGGGCCACGCAGCTCACGCCCACCTGCAACTCCTTCTTCGCAAAGGATTTCTTTTCCTGCTGCTCTGCTAGCTGCCCGCTGCAATGCCCTGTCTTCCCCAGCGGGTCTTGACTTCTCCAAGTTCTCCTCCAGCACCATGTTTTGAATCCATCGGTCTTCTTCCAGTCTGCTTTGTTCACTGTCCAGTTTTCACAGCCGTACGTAGTAATCAGAAACACAGCAGTGTGGACAATCTTGGCTGTGGTCTCCAGGGAAGCATCTGTTAGATTACAAGACAGAGTTAATGGATTATGTTCCACTGCATAAATTGTACGGGCCTGATGGCTCAAGCCCTTTAGGATATGTTTCTAAGCTGTTGTCCAAAGCAGGCATCCAAGACATATTTGGAAATTCATCCAAAAGAAGGGGAAGAGGAAGGGGAGGGGAGGGGAAAACACATGAAGGAAATCAAGGAGTGAGGAAACGCATCCCCCAAAAAGAGGACAAAGAAGGACAGCAATTAGTCTGTCTAATGATCTGGGAGTTCTGCTTTCTTTTCTAACAAGCTGTTCTTTGTTTTCCCAGTTTATACAAAGCAGGCTGCTCTTTATTAATTAAAATGGATATTTGCTTTAAATTAATTGTCACTCAAAGCTCTCTGCCAATACACTGTCACACACTGGATTATTCACTGGAAGACAACATGAAAGAGATGCTTATACAGCCCTGGGAAATTCAATATTTGGTTTGAACATCTTTACATGCTGCAATGCCAGGGCAGTGGCATATTAAAAATTCAGTTGTGCCCCGTACCAAAATTGAGGTTATTTTAATATTCTGATCATTCCAGCAAGGTATAAATTGCTTCGTACCATGAAATGATGTCCCCTGAGGCAAGCTGACGGCTACCTGGAAGGAACTTGGCAAATCATTTGGCGTGGCAAACACTGTCTGAGCAGACAGAAGTCTGACAAGCTCAGTATTTCTGTCAGGGAACCACATGAAGGTTGCAGTCAAATATGGCCATTGCTAGGAAACAAGCTCCTGTCTTGGATACATGGCAACAAGCAAGGAGTGGGTTCATAGCCATACCCAGTTTGGCCATCGCCATTCAAGAGGGATGTTGACAAATTAGAAAGGATACGAAGACAGGAAAGAACAAAATTCATGGAGGACTGAAGAACCTGCCCATAATCAAAAGTGGAAAAAGCAGATTAAGCAAAAGGGGCAAGATAACCACTTACAAATTTGTAAAAGATGCTGGAATGAGAAAGAATACAATTTATGCATTCCGCATACAAATGCATAGCCTGCCTGCATAGCTATACATCAAGCTAACATGTCAAGTTACCTTTGCTAAGCTGGAAAGGTGCAGGCCTGTAGCCAGATGGGTGACCATATGTGAAGACAGAGCAGGGGGCTGGACTCCATGGTCTTATAGGCTCCTTCCAAATCTACTGCTAGCCTAGCCTAGCTTAGCTTCTGATAAGAGGAGAGAGAGCAATGGAAGGAGCTATTGAAGATGTCTGCTTGGATAACACCTACACAACATGCTTCAGGCAATGGACAAATTATTTCTGGTCAAGATGAGGAATAGGGCTGCCAACAAGAGTAGGCCCAGCTGGGCACCTGCCATGGCCCACAAACCAGCAGGGCCCCATTGACGACGTTCCCCAGAGTTGCTGTTTCCGTTCATCATTGCAACCAGCCTCTTCTCCCACCTCTCGCTGTGGCCCAGGCAACGGTGGTGGTGAGAAGGTGGTTCAACAGATTCCACTGCCTACTTGCTCCCCGGTGCATTGCCCGGCAAGTGACAGAAATGACAAGGAAGAAGGTGAGAAGCAGCAGGAATGGGTGGCAATTATGGCGAGAAGGTAGACTCCCTGAAAGAGGGGTCCATTGAGGGTGTCTTGTGCAAGGGCCCTCGAAACCATGAGACCAACACTGGACAAGCAGCCGGACTTGTATCACTGCGTTTCTTGTTTCTCTCCACAGCTGCAGAGCTGATCTGCAAGAAGGTGAATTTGTAGACATTACTATGGGACAGTATTCACTTGTGCCTGGGTTGCTCTGAAACATTGCTTAGATGGTGGCTGTCACCGATGCCGGACACTGTGGCTCGGCTTTGGTCTGTCGTGGCTGCAGGAACCTGCTCCTTGAGGGTGCCTTTCTCCACCAGGGAGGGCAGCCCAGGGCAACAAAGCAGACGATGCCCTGATTCTTCCATGGTATTATGACAATGGGCTGCTAGTTTTTAGAGGTGAGTGATACTCATTCATTTAAAAAACCCCTAAGGCAGTCTTATACACTCATGTTGTTGCTGCTGTGTGCCATCAAGTCACCTCCAACTTATGGTAGCTCCATGAATTAAGACCTTCCCCAACGCCCTGACTTCCACCGCCATGCTCAGCTCCTGTAAGTTCAAGGCTGCGACTTCCTTTATGGAGCCCATGCATCTCATATTTGCTCTTCTCTTCCACCTTCTGCCTTCAATTTTCCATCGCATGGGTGTCTCCTCCAGAGAGTCTTGCACTCTCATGATGTGCCCAAAGTACGACAGCCTCAGTTTTGTCATTTCTGCTTCTAGAGATGTATTTGCTCTAGGACCCTCTTGTCTGTCTGTCTTTCAGCTCAGGATACTCTCAAAACTCTCCTCTAGCGCTGTGTTTTCAACACATCCATTTTTTCTGTCCGCTTTCTTCACTGTTCAGCTTTCACGCCATACATGCCACTAAGGAATTCACAGGTGTGGATGATCTTGACCTTGGTCTACAGTGAAACGTCTTTACATCACACAAACTTTTCTAGTTCTGTCATTGTTGCCCTTCCAAGTCTCAGCCATCTTATGATTTCTTGGCTACAGATTCCCTTTGAATGGATGACTGAGCCAAGGTGTGCAAAATCTATATATTCTGACTGTGGCTTCTTACATGTACAAGGGGGGACTATTGCATGTGCAAGGGGGAGAGCCAGTGTGGCGTAGTGGTTAAGAGCATGGGACTGGGACTCAGACGATCTGAGTTCAAGTCCCTGCTCAGCCATGGAGCCAACTGGGTGACTCTGGGCCAGTCACAGACTCTCAGCCCAGCCTACCTCACAGGCTTGTTGTTGTGGGGATGAGATAAGATGGAGGAGGAGATGTAAGCTGCCTTGAGCCCTTTGTAGGAAAAAGGCAGGATATAAATCCATAAATAAATAAATAAATAAATAAATTAGCAGATAAGGCAGAAACTCCAAGGTTTGCAAGAAGGGCAGCAAATGGAGGGGACGAGTAGAACAAGGGAGAACAAGGGGGAACAAAAAGCCAATGTGTTCAGTGACCACAGAATGCTGAGTGGCAACTAGGGGTAGGGACAGAAAAATGGGCAGGGAGGGAATGAAATGGAGTATCCTGAAAGAGGTCGTGGCTGGCTGGAACTCAGCGTACTGCACAGTGCAACGCTTCCCACTGGCAATAACACACGTTCAAGCTTTCTTTCTTTCTTTATTGGGGAAGCCATAGTCCTTCATTTGTCCTTACCATCTCTTTAATGGGAGTTTGGGAGTTTTTACTTCCAGGGAAAGTTCTGGGTTAATTTGATCCAGGGCCCATTTTCTGGTCCTTCTGCCAGCCCAGGGAATCGCAAAGCTCTCCCCAAATGTGGTTTCTCTGGGCACTTCTTTCCTACACTTTTCTGCAAGGGCCTTGAGACATTCAAATCATCTCTATCCCCTTCAAGGATCCAGCTCAGCAGAAACTCTAGATGCCTCTTTCCTACTGAGCTGCAGCTGCTTTGGCCAAGCCTGGAACAGAACCAGAATTGCTTCCCATGGGGTGATCCAGATGCTTCATTACAAAGCTAGTTCATACCGGGCCAGACTGTCTGTCTGTCTGTCTGTCTGTCTGTCTATCTATCTATCTATCTATCTATCCATCTATCTATTTATTTATTTAGAGTTTTTGTATGCCGTCCCATCGCTTCACGCCTCTATCCATCCAGCTTCAATTGACAACAGTGCTCCAGAATCCGAGGGGTCTTTGTAACCCATTGCTGCTGGATAATTCTCTCCAAAGATGCCAGCGACTGAACCTGGACCTTCTGCCTGCAGCGCATGTGCTGTATTGGTGAACCACGTCCTCAGCATATGGGATCGCATGCCGCTTGCATGTCACGCATGGTCCTGCCATTCCAGGCAACATCTCAGTGCTTTCTAAACACCATGGAAGGTGATGCAGTCCACAGACTCTTGAGAGGATGGCCTATACCCTTGGTTAATTTTAGGAACAGTCTTTTGACTTGTCTTAAAATTCAGGAGGCAATTTTACCTGAATAGACTCTTCCAAGTGTTTTCCGATTTTCTTGTTCCTGACTTTGAGTGACAGCTCTTTTCCTAAGCATACGCATCAGAAGGAAAGCTCAGAGCCTACCTTATCATTAGGCAGGATGAGAGAGCTGCCTCAGGTGTTAGATGCTGTGGGAGGGAGGGAGGGAGGGAGTGGGCAGTGAGATGTTGGAGAACACAACCCTGCATGTCAGGACCTGGCCTCCCAGCGCCAAGGCATGGCTCCCAAATAGACCATCAGATGCCGTTATTCCCGTAATTAGTTCTTGCCCTTTACCGATGCAATAAAGATCCACAGAAACAGATTGCAAAAAAGGCTTAAGCAAAAGTCATGCTGGAAACATCACAACCAAGAGGCAGCCGCTCAAAGTGCAGCTCCCATGAAGCTCACAGTTTCAGAGAAGGCAGAAAACCTTCAGTTCAGTTCGGGCAGGGAAGCCTGACTCTCGTGCAGGCACTGTGCCCAACTCAGCCTTTCTGCCTGAGACTTTTGCAGACGTCCTCCCATGCTTGGCCCTGTCTTAGGGAGCAAGCTGAGCCAAGAAGTCTGGTTGCACAACTAACAACCTGCAGTGCAAACAAAGGTTGCCTATTACATGTGCAGGATCCACTTGCACAGCAGCTGTGTGGGGCCCAGTGCATGGGGAGTGGCACACAGATGCCCGGCACACTCCCAGGGAAGTCAGCTCTTAGGCACGAGAAGGCAAGCTGGAGTCCAGGGAGCCAAGCCCAGGGAACCCAATGAATTCTCACCCCCGAACAGATTCCTCTCGTGCTCCTACTCTAGAGTTAGAATCAGTGCTATTCCGGGCTTGATGCCCCATATCCCAAATAAGATTCAGTTCCCAGTCCGAACCACTTTTCCATGAGGTAACACAAGGGTTGAACCAACCCTAGTCAAGATGGGTATGTGACATATCCGTGCAGAGTGATACAATGATGGTCATCGCCAGATAGGGGAGAACAACCGTAATTGGGACAGGTCAATTATTCCCTGAAGTCCTACTTCTGGACTTTCCACAGAAGTCCGGTTGGGCCATTTGAGAAGGGGGAGCTGGCCTAGGTTGGTCTTTCGTCTGATCTAACAAGGCTCTTATTTTCTTCAGAAGTGTTTTGGCCTGGTTATTCCTGATCCCCTACAGAAAAAGGGATCCCATAGAACTCCCATTTTGGTTCTCTTTTTACGGGCCTTGGTCCCAATAATAGCTCAATCTGCAGCCATCAGCAAATGGCCGTGCCAGGCAAACTTCACCAACCGATTTCTGATCATCAAGTTGTCATTAAGGCACAGGAGCTGTTTTCCTTCTTCTAATCAGTTGGCAACCCAGGCAGCTAAAAGTTCTGTAACAAACATTTCAAGAAACCTCAGAGAGAAAAACTTTTTGCAGAATAATTTATTTGTGTGCGGCATGAAAGGAAGAGTAAACAAGGTTTTGCTCGGGGTTTTGCATCATCAGTGCATGATTTTTAACACTTCAGGCTGAGAAATGAAGAGCACACAGAGTGGCTCCCCTCCCAGTCCTGATTCTCTCTTTCATCTCACATCATCATTAAGTCTGCTTTTTGTCTGTAAACGGCAAGCCCTGTATATTCATGAGACATAATGCATCCCAAGCAGCTCAAACAACCTGCATCGGAGGGCCTTTCAAAGGCACGGAGTGTAACCTGGAGCAGCGGTTGGTGGGGGCTGTGCTGGTTCGCAACCATCACACCGCTTAGCAATGATGCTCGCAAGGTGGAAGAGCTGGGAATAAAAGCAAGTTGAGGGATGGATTTTCTTGGGCTGTCAGGATGTTGCAGGAGGCAAAATAAAACAAGCAAAGGAACCACCGAAGACTCATCATGTGTGGAATGTTGGAATGGATTCTCCACTTAACAGCAATTACAGGCAAGGAATGTTCTTGCTCAGTTCTGCACACTCAGCACGAGGGGATCCAAGATGCCTGTAAAAGTGCTGTCAGTGCAGAAGCAATTAGAGGACCGTCCGATGGGCCAAGGGGAGCGAAACAACCAAGCGCTTCACCTAGAAGAGATTTATTCCCTTCCTGTCTTTACTGCCGGAAACCGGAGCAATTCTGCAGAAAGCTCCTGAGAACAGTCATAATGGTGATTATCGTTTTGGTTCTCTGGTTGTCACAGGCCCTTGGCTCTCCTCATCAATGAATACAGAGTTTCCACAACACCTATGGATGAAAAGACGCCTTCTGGTTCAGGCCAAATGTAGTCTGGGATCCTGTTCTCACAAGATTATTTATTTATTATTTATTATGTATGTATGTATGTATTTATTATTTATTAAAACATTTCTATGCCGCCCCATCGCAACAAAGCCTCGGGGTGGCTCACAACAATAAAATTACACCAATACATTTAAAACCCTTTCCACCCCCGTTGGTGCATCTCGGCAAACCCTGCAAAACACAATCCTAATTAATATAAACAAATTAACAAAATAACTATAAACAATTCACTAAACAATTAAATAACTATAAACAATTAAAATATAAACAAATTAACAATTTAATAATTTAAATACAATTTAAATAAAAAAGTCTTCGCCTGGTGCCGAAAAACAAATAACGACGGTGCCAGGCAGACCTCTCTGGGGAGCGTATTCCATAATTGGGGCGCCACCACCAAGAAAGCCCTGCTCCGTGTTCCAATAGGAAGCCGGACAGGACGGCCATAGCCATCCCGCCAAGCATTCCCAGGCTGCCTCTTGTGCTCGGCCTGGCCTTCCAAAATGAGCCAAGCCAAGAGGGAGACTGTGAACACTCACAACCGCCCAGCTGCACACCCAGCAACCTCCGCCTGCGGCAGCAGAGGCTGCCCAAAAGGTGGCTGTGGGAGGCATGGAGAGGAATGCTCCTGGCACAGCAGTTCCCTGGCGAGCAACTCACAACCGACACTGCTTGGCATCAGTTTCAGCCACTCAAAGGGTGGCTCCTTGGCGTGCCAATGATGCTGGTGCTAGAAGCAAGCTACCGAGATGGAGCCTGGTAGCTATTCATAGCCCCCCAGTCAGTCTTGCACCTCAGTTCAGAACTAATTGCCATTCCGCTCAATGGGGATCACTCCCAGGTGTGTGTATAGAATTGCAGCTTTGTTTTCCTTCATTAGCAGAAGAGCTTGTGCTTCAGTGGGGAGCCCATAGCGCAGTTCTAGAGCGCATCCTTGCCATATTCCTATCTCTGGTTAGAACCAGGAAAAAGCCTTGCCTGAAACTTGGGGAAACCTCTGCTAGTCAGTGACCCAGGTTATCGTGACAACACCCCCAGTACTGCTTCCCCTGCAAACTGGAGCAGTTCAACAACCCAGGAATGTCCCGTCCCTGAGCTGTTGGGTGTTGTGACTGAACTAGGATCTCTGGTTTGTTGGGAAAGAAGCAGCCCAAGGTTGGGACTCAGGATTTCTCTCTCTGCTTCTTCACAACATTCCAGAATGGTGGAGAATGGCATGAAGAAGCTGACAGATGTACCCCTTTGGCCTGCACTAGCCATGAAACACCTGGATTATTGCAATTTTCCATCCACAGTCTCTTACCTCTTACATCATTAGTCAAAGCAGAAGGCCTCATGCCCATAAATTCATCCCTTTTATCCTTTTGATCAGGCCTCTCTCTTTTGAAGCATTTTCCTTGGTTTCTAATTATTACTCACAGCTTGTCTTTAAAGTTCTTTCCCTGCAATTCACTTTTGTCTCCTGCTTATTCTATCTAGATGAAGCCAATGGTAGCCAAGGGTCTACTATATGCAACGAGGTGGACTTGGGAATATAATCCTTTTGCTGGAGAATCCAGAGACTTTATTCATTAAATTTGTGCCACTAATGCTTGGCATCTCCTTGGAAAAACCAAGCCGCCATATTGATTGCACCGATCACTCAGTGCTCAAAGGGGTAAGAAGATCCTAGGCAAGACTTATCTACTCTTCTTCCATCAACAAGTGGGCAACATTAGCAGAGGGGAAGAATCATTTTCTGGTTTGTGTGGTGAATACAATTCGTCTGCTATAGCTGAATGACACTACCCAAAGCTGCGTCACTGGTTAGAATCTAGCTTTGATCCTGAGGTATCTACAGGTTCTCAGATTCATCTGCTACTGGGAATACTTGCTGAAGCTGATCAGTTATATTAGCCCACAATCATGAATGTTTATTATTGGTGAATAAATATGGTACATGTGATCTTAAGGCAGAAATGAAACAGGGAACTTGAAAATCCTATTTGGTCTAAGAAATTGATTGTCATTTTAGCATCTTCTTCCAAAGTTTCAGTGAACCTCAGGAAATGTAATACTCAACAAAACCTTTTGTTTCACATTTTTTGGATGCCACAATGTCTTGATAATAAAGGTCTTCCTTACTCAGCTAACTGCTGATGCCTCTTTCCATCAGCTGTTGACAATGTCCAGGAATTGCCTCCTTTGGGAAGGCAGTTATAATAAAGTTACGTTTTGTATTGGAATCCTGTTTAATACTTTCTGATGTGCATGTTCTTTCCAGTTATCCACCTGTTTCCTGGAAATTGAAGATTGAACAATGCAAATTGAATTTCTACACCTTTTGACAGCAAAGAGACACATGATAGCGCTGGAAAAATAAAAGCTCACCTCCTACAATGTGAAGGATTGAAGACCTAACCATGTTTTCAATATTTTACCAGATAATGTACAAACATCACTCTCAAATAGGCTGTACAGAGATTTAGTTTGTCTTTGTTGAAGCTTATGTATGTGATGCATTTAAATTAAAGCAGTTCTCTGGAGACTGGATGGATGGATATTCTTTTCTTCTTGTATTTTGATTTTGTTAAGGTTTGCTGAAATGCACAATAAAAAAATTAAAGTCTGAGGGAAGGGGGAAGGATTCCACCATAATGCTGGTTGGGGATGATGATAGTTGCAGTCCAACACATCAGATTAGGGCTAGTTCCTCTACTCCTACCTCATATTAGCTCTCGGTTCTAGACCTACGTTCTGTTAGACTCTAGTAGGTCCCACCCAAATTCCACCCTAGCTCCTCATCTTGGCCCACAAGGTTCTGCCAGGAGGCTGGTTCTTTTTGCAGTCAGAGGCTTTCGCCTACTGGACCAGCAGAAAGGAAGGCTGAGCTCTGAGGTCCAGTCCAAGATCTTCTATTTTGACCTTGATATGAAACAGATGGCATCTGCTCTCTCATTCTTTCCCAGGAGCAGTCCCTACCAGCTGGTGCCCATCTCTGTAAATTATTGTCTAATTCCTTATCTGGGCCCTTTCTGCAGTGTTTGTGTGTGCGTGTGTGTTTTGGGTGGCAGCTGTAATGAAACTTTTGGAACATGTTGCTAGCCTTGTGAGTAGGCAGACTTGTCATCCTTCAGGTGGCTGAATTTCTGCAGAAAAAAATCAGCTTGTTTCTAATGCTCATGCCAGCAGTAACATGGGTGCAAACAGGTGGGCACCATGTAGCACATAACCTTCCCTTCATGGCTGACACCTGGACGAGTTTGTTTTGATCAAGGTTGTGGGGCAGCAATCATTTACTTTGCTTAAAATTGGTGCAGAGCAGAGTGTTGCAGGATAAACTTTTGGCAGCACTCTTGTGACAACAAGCTGCGAGCAATTCATAATTGGCCTCAGGCAGAGATCCTTGGAAATGGTACAAGAGTGTCTCCTTTGTGACTGTTTTCCATCCATGGAAGGTTGAGGGGCATGGAACCCTTTCCCCAGAAACCAAAATTCCCATCCCATTTTGTGACCTCAAAAGGAGAAGGCAAAATTTGAGAAATTTCACCTGCCAGCAGAGAGAGTTTGGAGGATCACCTGTAAGTGGGAGCATCAAACTCAACCTGTTTTAATGCTGAAGAGGAGAATGCAAAGTGAGAGATCTTTTACATCTTGGCTTTTCCCCATCTGCTTAGCTGGAGCCACAAGCAGACTGGCAAGACTTTCATCTGTCTTTAGCACTCAACCGATTTCTCTCCCCCTCCCAGCTCCCCAGCCACAAGTGATACAAACACGGTGACACCATATCACCTGCTTCCCAAAGAATTGCTTGCTTGACTGCTATTGCTGGTGGTGAACAACAGCCAGAACTTGCAGTGAAATTGTACACGTAATCCCTGAAATTTGGCCCAGTAGACTCATCATGGAGTCATCACTGAGAACATTTTGTGGCATGAGTTATGAGGACTATAAACTGTAGAAAGCATCTGCTCAGAAGCAGGAATCACTTTTCACCTTTTGAGGCCCAATGTGAAATGTTGAAAGGGTGCATTTCCTGGATACACTACCAAAACCCCTCATTTGAGCTGTTTTCCTTGCTTGATTTGGAAATCGTTGTGATGTCTCTAATCTGTGTTGATACACATTTAGACCTATTACTTAGCATGAGAAAGAGTTTGATATGCTTCTGTATGTCCTGTTGGGGAGGAAGAAAACCTTTGGCCTGGTCACTGATCAAGAACATTGCATTAGTGTCATCCTAGTAGCTTCACGTGCCTGGAACATGTATCATTATAATGTAATACCGTATTTTTCGCTCTATAAGACGCACTTTTTTCCCCCTCAAAAGTAAGGAGAAATGTCTGTGCGTCTTATAGAGTGAATATGTGTGTGCAGTAAGTCTGTCAGATGTGCAGCCCATGGGGAAGTGATGGGGAATGTGCCTGTGATTATGTGCCCATTTGATTCAGAATATTTTTTTTCTTGTTTTCCTCCTCTAAAATCTAGGTGCGTCTTACGGTCAGGCGCGTCTTATAGAGCGAAAAATATGGTAATACAGAGAATGAGAGTACAGCTGAGCATGTGCAAAGCACATTTCAGCCAGCAATGAATCAGCACTGTGCACCCACCTGTTTGTTGTGAGGCATGTGGCACATGAACTGACAATGCATCTGTCAGGCAGATTTGATCCCGCAGTCTCTGTCTTCAGAAACTAACCTCTGGGAAAGCTTCTAGGTCTGCTCTGCCTCAAGAGTCTTCTGTTTGGTGGAGTGGTGAAGAGCGTGGGACTGGGACTCAGGCAACCTGGGTTCTAGTCCCTGCTTGGCTATGTAGCCAAGTGGTGACTTCGGGCCAGTCACAGACTCTCAGGCCAACCTGCCTCACAGGGTTGTTGGGATAAGATTGAGAGCAAGGGGTAGACAATTGTATAAGCTGCTTTGAGCTTGCCAGAAAAAGTGGGATATAAAACTAATAAATAAATAAATATTTTGCTATCTTTTGCTGCAGGCAGGCAAACTCGTTTATTTATTTATTTATTTAAAACATTTGTATGCTGTGCGCTTGTGCCACAACACCTCTGGGCAGCTCACAACATGAGATAATAAACACAATAAAACACAATAACCATAACGTGTTGTACATTAGAAACAACAATAACAACACTTGTTCTTAGATGACATTAACTTAATTTTCAAACAACAGCTAAGAGAAGTGACAGGGAAAAGTGTCAACCCAGAACCCATGAAAGAAATAGAGGGGAAATAAAAACTTAAAAGTGCAGTGCTCTGGCTAATAGACACTGTGTGGGTCACCGTAAGAAAAACTGAGGTTGTTACTGCGATTTCAGAAAAGCCTTCCAAGCTCGGCAGGGACTGCATTTTTGGAGTACCTGCTCTGTCTTCTCAGCCAGTGTGTCTTAAGGAGAGGTCCTGGAGGGGCCAGAAGGGAGGGGGAAGCACCACCAAAGCCTCCCAGATCCAAGCCGTGTCTCAGCCCTTTCTTGTGTGGAGAGGGAAAAGATGCAGACAGCCAAAATCGTCTGTTGATGGCTTTGATGGCTGCAGGAGCATGCCCTCAGTCCTTGCCTCCATGCTCGACTGAATGCCCATCACCTCCAGGGTCAAGAAGGTTATGGGCAGCTGCCTAGATGCGTGCACCCGAATGCAAGTTTAGACCAAATAAAAGGCCCACAACTAGTTTTGGCATCAGGGAATACGCCTTTTCTAAATTTGTGTGTCTCCAGAAACTTATTTCCCTCCTGTTTCAGTTTGGAATGGGCACATCCAATGCCCAAAATAGCAACACCAACCAACACAGGAAAGAAATAAACATGCTGTATAGATTAAAAAGCATTTAAGCCATTATTTCGAGGACTGACTCTCATGAAAGCCAATTCAACCTGAGGGCACCTGTGCACAGTTTGTGGCTTTCCATGGGGCTTTGATGGATTGCTTCTGAGTATTTCTAATTATCTCTAATTAGGCTTCCAAAACCTCCCTTGTGTGTATACCTTGCTAATTCAAAAGTTCTGCTTGTCATCTGAATTTTCCCCTCTCCTTTCTTTTTCTCAAGGCCCAATTCCCTTCTCAACAGGCAAACCATTTGCCCTGTGCCAGAAGCAAAAGCAATCTTCAGAGAAAGCCAAGGCCACTGAAAATCAACAATTGAAGAGAAAGGGGGGAAATTACTCTCAGTTCACTGCTTTCTTCACAATTTCTTCTAGCCAGACTCCATTGTTCTAGTTCATCAATTGGAGTCCTGAAGATGGAGGCCTCCTTGGCAAGGAAACATCTGTACAGGGTTTGGTCTCAGTGTGGACTCTCACAGCAGAACTGTGGCTTTCTATCGAACAGGAGCCAAGAGGTGCTGACAGTGTTCATTTGAAATAAATTTTAGAAGCCAATCAGTTAAAAGTGAAACTGTTGACTAAAATTATTAGCATTAGTGGCATGACTATCCATGTACTTCATAGTTAGGATAAGCCAGGGAGAGCTCTGTTGATACTTTTTTATTTTTCTTAAGCATGAAGATTTTTTAAAATGGTGAATCCATCAATACCAAATCTGAGTCTTTCTTTTTTAGGGTAAAGGATAAAAGCTGGCTTAAGAAAGACACTAAATAAGCAGAAGTCCTCAGCTGCAATCCTATATACACTCACCTGGAAGGAAGTCCCATTGAACTCGGCAGGTTCTATTCCAGAGTAGAAATGCCTGGGATTGCAAGAAATAGGGCACTTCTGCTTCCTGAAATTTCCTGGAAGATTCCTTGAACCTTTTGAAGAAAGTCCTTGTCATACACATAGCACTGCTCTTCCCCTCTAGCTCACAGCTGAACTACACATTTTATATAAACAAACCAGTGTGATAAAGGCCCTTTTGCATTTTGCTTCTAGGAAAAGGGTGATTGGGATCAATGAAGAAAAGGGGGTGCTTCACCCTTTCCCTGTGCACCATTCACAGGGCAAGTTGCAGCCACCAGCGTCTCCCCCTTGCCTCTGCTTTCACTCCCCCCCCCCGCCCACCCCACATCCAAAACCCTGCTCAAGAGCTGTAATTCTGGATCAAATAAACACCCAACCTTGGTGTTTATTTGACCCAGGTCACTTTTTTCACCTTCTGCACAAAGGGGGACAGCTTTCTACAGGAGGGGAGCCTGCAGCAGTGGTGCAACAAAGCCAGGGCTTGCAGGGACACAGTGCCAGGACTTCGATTAGCAGGCATCATCTGCCACCCTTCAGAGCACCCCGTTCCCCCTGGGCTTCGGTGTAATTCCCACAGTGCCTGCAGAGAGGCACTGGATCTGCTCAGCAAGGACCTATTGTTCCTTCTTGCGACAGAATGTATTTTAGTGTGGCGTGGTCTGAAAATAATGGATACACTGGAAATATGGTGCTTTCCAAACACCCTAGAAAGGCAGAAGAATGAGCAAGGGGAAGCAACAATGACAGAACTGAGGCTGTCATGAGAAGGTGAGGGTCCCTGGAGAAGACAATCATGCTAGAGAGTCAAAGGCAGAAGAAGAGAAGGAAGACCACATATGAGCTGGGTGGACTCCACAATGGAAGCTTTGGACTTCCAAGAGCTGAGCAGGGCTGACACAACTAGAACTCTTCGACGGACCTTCATTCATCGGGTCCCCATAAGTCAGAGATGAGTTGACAGCACATAACAACCATGACAGCTTTGCCTGTGACCTCCTCCCACTGGAGATGAACCCTACTAGGACTGGTCTGTGTTGATACGAATCAACACAGCTCCCCACACTTTCACACTCTCCTTGGGGGCATGACTAATGGAGCATGAGATGAAAAGCATCCATACGTAACCATTAGCGGGGAATCGTCGGGATGGCGGCCAGTGACAAGCGGGGTCCTCCAGGGCTCTGTCCTGGGGCCGATCCTGTTTAATCTTTTCATTAACGACATGGAAGAAGGGGTGAACAGTCCGCTGATCAAATTCGCAGACGACACCAAAACTGGAGCAGTGGGCACAACTGAGGAGCAGATACACCAGATCCAAAAGGATCTGGACAGACTATGGAAGTGGGCAGGAGACAACAGGATGGCGTTCAATGTGGATAAGTGCAAGGTCTTGTACTTGGGGCATAAGAATAGCTGTCATAAGAACAGGTTAGGTGACAAGTGGCTGGAGAGCAGCACTTGTGAAAGGGACCTCGGGGTGCTGGTCGACCGCAGGCTAAACATGAGTCAGCAGTGTGATGCGGTGGTCAAGAGGGCGAATGCCACCCTTGGTTGCATAGCCAGAAGTGTGGCTTCTAGATCAAGAGAGGTATTACTACCACTCTACACAACTCTGGTGCGCCCACAACTGGAGTATTGTGTTCAGTTTTGGGCCCCTCATTACAGAAAGGATATAGCCAGGTTGGAGTCAGTGCAGCATAGGGCCACAAGGATGGTGGCCAGTTTGCAGGGGATGCTGTATGAGGCAAGACTGAGGGAACTGGGTCTCTTCAGCTTGGAGAAGAGGAGACTCAGACATACAGGTATGTGAGGGGGTGTCACATGGAGATGGCGAGAGGCCTGTTCTCCCCTGCAGAGGAAGGCAGGACGCGCTCCAATGGAGCAAAGCTCAGGGAGCCAAGGTTCAATTTGGATGCCAGGAAGCACTTCCTGACAGTTAGGACCCCGAGGGCGTGAAATGGGCTTCCATGGGAGCTCGTTGAGGCCCCATCGGTGAGGGTGTTCAAAGACAGGCTGGACTTGCACATGGTGGGCATGTCATGAGCGGAGCCGGCTGGTGCCGGAGGTCAGACTAGATGGCCCGGGAGACCCCTTCTGACTCGCTCTGTTTCTATGTTTCTATGTGTCAAAATGTTCCCTTCCATCACTCTGGCAGCCCAATACCCACCGCTTTGGTGTTGTCAATTTGCGCATCTCCAACGGGAGGCCACTGTTCCTCGGTCTTCCTGCAAGGAGTCAAATGAGGCAGGAAGCCAACCTCTACATTTCAGCCAGAATTTGATCTTCTGTTCTTTCATTAGGGGAAAGGAGCCTGAAAGAGGGCTTTGGTTTGCCTTTCCTGCTCTCCATAACTCATTTGTGGTTGTAAAACTTTGATCACAGATTTGAAACATATCAGAGAAAGCAGCATAGCTTCCCAGACAAGCTAAAGAAACACTTGAGACATATTGTGAATTATTAGCATCAGCAGGGCAAGGAGACCTTCAGATAACTCAGAATGGGTTGGTCCTACTTCCTATGCTGTACAGAGAAGCCAAAAATGCAATCAATTTACGGGGAAATGATCACAAAAATGTGTGTGTGGGATGTGATCTCTCACTTCCAATTATCCTCAGGATCTTGTCTAGCCGGCGCTGGGCTTTATCTAAAGTGTTGGCAAGTTATCAGAAAGTTAGACTTGTTTTCTTCAACCAGAAATCATTCTCTAACAAGCAGTTAACTTGCAGGTGTGAAGTGGAGATAAATAGGATCTTCTTTCTCTTTCTTGGCTTCTTTTCTTTCTATGCCGTAACAAAAAGGCTTACATGCCTTGTGTTGATAAGATGCCACCATGCAATAAACACTGGAACAGATCTGGGGTAATGCTTGTTGCCAGCGGGACATTGGAAATTAGCGACAGACCTGGTTATGGATAGCTCTCCTGTGATTTTTCTGCTGATGGCGCAGCCCGTGCAATTGAATAATTCGTCCTTTTGCATCATGCTGGCTGCTGCAAAGGGCCGTCTGATGCCCACAGGGAGCTTAGCAGTGGAGCATCATCTGCATCCGAGACTTGCTGCATTTCTAGTTAGGACTAGTAAGTAGCAGAGTTGCCTACTTAAAACTCAAACGAAAGCAGCAAACAAAACCAAATTCTGATTCCAGTTCTCTGTCTTTATGGCACATATCCTGTAGCAAGCAATGTCCCAAACTCTGTAGCTCAGTGATATGCATTTATTATAATATTATAATACTTATATCCCACCTTTTTTCTTCCAAGGAACTCAAGGCAGCTTTCATAGTTCTCCTCCTCCTCTTAGTCTTATCCCCACAACAACAACCCTGTGAGGTAGGTTGGGCTGAGAGTCTGTGACTGGCCCAAAGTCACCCAGTTGGCTCCATGGCTGAGCGGGGACTCGAACCCAGATCCCCTGAGTCCTAATTCTGCTCTCTTAACCACTACAGCACACTGACTCATAGAGCATATACCTGAGATCCAGTGTGGCATAAAGATTAGAGTGTAGGACTGCAACTCGGGAGACACTAGTTCCTCTCAGCCATGAAGCTCACTGGGTGACTCTGGGCCAATCACTGAGTCTCAGCCAAGCCTACCTCACAGGGTTGTTGTGAGCATAAAAAGCAGAGTGGGAGAAGGAGGACTATGCAATCTGCTTTGGGTTCTTCGTGGAAAAAAGGTGGGACATAAACATAACAAATAGATGAATAATACCATGCAAACAGGCCCAGGTTCCATCTGCAACATCTCCAACTTGCAGGACTGTGAATGAACTCTGGCTCAGCCCCCAGAGAGATGCTGGCAGCCAGAGCCAGCAACTCTGGGTGAGATGGACCAGTGGAGTGATGTGGCAGAAGGCTTCCTCTGTGTCTCACAGCAAGTGCAGGAGGGAGATGGACAAGAGACCTGGGAAGAACCAATGCCGTGTCTCCCGGTTAATCACTAGCTTTGAATATCAGAGTGACTCCCTGGGTGGGGTCTGGCAATCCTAGCTTGCACACCCAATACCAAGAATGCAGTGCACTTCTATGCTGCCCAAAAGCTGGAGCTCTTTGGGTCATTTCAAGCACCGATGACCCTTAGCAGAGTGACTGGGCGGTACCTCGAATTCGTTCAGCAGAACATGGTCCCACAGAAACGGTCCTGATGCCACTGCAGCTTTTCCTCACCGTTCCATTTCCTCCTCCTCCTCCTCCTCCTCCTCATATAAACCCAGCACAGACTGAACCCTAAACTTCTGATTTGGGAAGAAGTGACTGACAATTTATGCTCAGATGGCCAAACGGTCAGGACCAAACGGTGTCTGATGAGCTGTGATGGCTGGATGCACTGGGACCCCTTGTCTTGAAGATGAAGACAGCTCTGAGAGAATGAGAGAGAGCGTGTGCCCTTCCATGGAATTCATCCACTTTCTGTTGAGTCCAGACTGGAGGACAGAGAGGATAAATAAACCGAAGCCTGCTGGAAGGATTGTGGTCATTAGCAGAGATTTCACTGAGCTTTGAAGTCCTTGGTGGGAAGCGAGAACATAAGCAATTTGTAACAAATGCATGATGCACGAGCTGAGCATTGCAACTTCTGATCTCTGCTGTGGCTCAGACCGACTGCTATCCCCATTGCCGCGAGAGAAATGGCAATCGCAGCACAGGAAAGGAGGAGAGAAGCAAGAGCGGAAACGCAGCCCCGAGAGCAAGGCCAAGAGCAATGGAAGGCAAGAAGGGAAGCAGCAGCAACCGCAGGGCAGAATCACGTGGGGTGTGGCCCATCCCTGGGGGAATGTGGAACCCCAGCTGAAATCTCTGACGCAGGAACTGTGATGCTTCCCTTTCCTTTTGGTCTCTGCCTAGCTGTGTAGGCAGATGGAGGTAGTGCTTGCTCCAGGCATTGCTCCCCAGCAGGAACTGCCTGCAACCCAGCTGAGGACAAGTGCACAAACACTTTTGAGGGGTAAGCACATGCGTGGACAGCCCCCCACCTTCCCTCCCTGAGCAGCCAACCTTTGCATCACTGCAGCATGACTGCTCTCAGCCTGTCCCCTGGGCCACTGCCATACTCCCTGCCTGACCCCTTCCTTCCTCTTTTCCAACAGAGCTGGGGACCCCTGGTTTAACTTACTCCCCGACCTTCTATTCTATAACCACAGCACACTTTGGGGGTCTAGATGGATTTCCAAAGCCAGCCTCCATGAGAGCTCAGCCCCAGTGCATGAGTTCTCATGACCAGCCTGTGGGTTCATGCTTCTTGTCTTTCTTGTGCTCTACCCTGACAGTCTTCCCAGATGAACTGGTGCACTTTAGATCCCTGCCTGGAATCAGTACAGGGGCCAAATGACTTAGCAACATGGAAACATAGAAACACAGAACCAGAATGAGTCAGAAGGGACCTCCTGGGCCATCTAGTCTGACCCCCAGCTCCAGCCGGCTCTGCTCATGACATGCCCACCATGTGCATGTTCAGCCTATCCTTTGAAGCCTCTAATATTCAGGATGCCTCTTTCCACAGACGCCCCTGACCAATGTCTAAAAGACCTTTCTGGAAAGAATGCCAGTTTCCTGGAATGTGCATGTGCATTCCTGAGTCTGGGGAGAGCATTCAGGCTTCACCTTCTCTTCCTCCTCCTCACTTTTTGTAGCATCTCCCTGAAGAAAAATGTTGACTCAAGATATCAAAACTGCCAGCTTATTTTGGCTCTGAACATTTGCTGCCAGTAGCCAAACCTGAGAAGAGCAACCTATTAAACCTATTAAAATAGGAAAGGGAAACTTGTGCCAACCCTGGGAAACTACCAATGACTGGGGGTGCCAAAGAGGGCAGGGGCCAGGGAAAGGGAGCATGATGAGGCCCACATGAGGACCGCCATGGGCTGGATGTGAGCTGCAGGTCTTCAGTTCCACCTCTTTGCTTGAAGTAGCATCACTGCGAATGAGACCTGGGCTGGCACCTTCTGCCACAGCAAGCAGAAAGGTGCGCTGAAGAGAAGACCCTTCCGATCTCCTGCCTCCAGGATCAAATTGCTGAGACAGACTCTATAACTGCACCCCTGGAAGCCACTGTCCTTCTCTGCCCTACCCAATCCCACCCCACCTACTTATTCCATCATCCAATTCTTCTCCCCGACCCCCACGTTGTGGGCTCTCTCTTACATACCTGTAAGTCATCCAGGTCCATAGTCAAGGTGGGAACATGACTGGGAGATCCTGCTATTCTCCCCACCCACCCACAACCCCGGCTGTTGCAGTGTGCAGACACTGTGCTCTAGAGGAGTTTTGTGGAAGTTCTTCACTCCGTTCCAAAGTAAATGGAGCTTTCTGTCTTGCCCGAGCTTAATTTGGAGTTCGTTTTAAAGCTGCATCACATTCACTCATTTGTTCTCTGTCTATCAGTCATCTATCATCTGTCTGTCTGTCTGTCTGTGTTCCGTAAGCAGCCCTGAGACCTCTTGTTAATGGGTTAACTATAAATATTGCAAGTAAACCAGCCAGGAGAGCATGGGCTCAACCACGGAGCCATGATTTCTTCGCCTTTTGTCCCTTTAGGGCAGCTCCGCCCCTTCTTTGGTCCCTTTGCCGAGGCTGATTTCAGAGAAGAGGACGAACGCATCTCCTTGCACTCTGCTCTTGGTCTGCTACCGATAACTCAACCCTCCTGACCTTCAGAGGGAAATTATAAGTCTTCGAGGATAATAAAGAAGAGTGGGTTGCTGAAGAAGCATTTTTCTTATGAGCGATTTATGGGCCGCCGGGGACCAATTGGTTGGGGGACTCCAGTGTTATCTGGTCATTTAGTAATATTACAGAGCTGCCCTTTCTCTTCTGATTTACTGCCCTTCAGAGGGTTGGCGGCCCCAGCAGCCTTTTGGAAGACTCTTCCGCCATAAATCTAAACAAGCACAATGATGTGTACTAAGTTCTGAAACAGTTGGGAAACCAATTTATGGTGCCATCCGTTGGAGGAGTCCATAGCCCTCCAAAATTGGAAAATTGTGGGCATCTGAGGAGGATTGGAGGAACACGGAGGTGAAGGCTGTTTCCACACCCCTCCCATGAAAGCTGCAAAGTTCAGCTGTCCATGAAACAGGAGAAGAGGAGGCCAAGTTGCCACCATCTCTTAGCAGCACATCCCCACCACTGACAAATGCCCTATTCACTCTTCTCTGAGACGGTCCTCCTAGCATCAGAGAAGCAGTCAGGGTGGCCTTTTCCGCAATAGTTGTGTTCTGCTGCATTGCCATCTTATCCCAAAGTCTGTCGTACTAGCCAAAGACCATGACAAATAAATAAAATATAGGCACATGCACAACAAAATCCAAAATGTCAAACAATATAAAATATAAATGGATTAAAATAGGCTATAAACAACCATTCACCTTTACGTTAACTCTGAGTCTTGTGTGCAGTTTATAGCAATTTTGTCTAATCCTTCCTATCTTTCTTGCTGCCAAAATGAACCAAGCAACTTCATGGCATTAGCTATGAGTGGGGAAAGTGGATCCAAGCAAAGTCCTGCAGCTATCAGGTCAGAAGGGCTTTCCCACTTCATAGCTGGGAATCCAAAAATCCTACGGCTGCCTGGACACTGTGTTCTATTACCTGCAAAACTGCATCCCACAGGTGTCTCCACCGAGATTGCATAATTTGCAATTCAAGCGAGTGTCTTCTTGATACGTTGGGCAGCAACGCTCATAATTAAAAGCCGACAAAACCAATGGCATTTTTTCCCATTTGCACGTGGAACGCCAAGCCCCTTCCCCGATTCTATCTGATGCAGACAAAATCCAGAATAGCCTTCTTGGGCTGAAATCAGAGAACTTCGGCAAGCTCGGGCTTTGCTGATCTACACATCTCTGTGGCTTAGACCCTGGCTTCTCCGGAAAAGAGCAACAAACCTGGAGAAAGGCCTGATGCTGCAGATCTGAGCCATTTCCATGGCCATTTGGAAGGTAACGCCATGGAATGCCTGCCTGGGAAAGCGGCAGGCCAGTCACAAAAGTGTCCACCGTGTCCACATACCTCATACCGAGAAGGGTGAGTCTCCTTTGACCAGGCTGCAGGGTGGGACAGACGGTCCTCCTCTGTCCATGGAGCCTTTCCCAGGATGGAGGACACAGCAGGCCAAGCTCGGCAGTGGTGCCGACAGAGAGCCAGCATCTGGCCCAGAGTCACCCAGGAGGCCACACAGCTGAGTGGACACTCAGACCTCGATCTCCCCAGTCCAGCACTTGACCACTGCATCACACTGGCTCTCGGAGAACAGGAGCAAGGATCCAGAAGCGTCACGACTGAGCTTCTGGGTCCTCATTCTTCCCTGCCTTACTTGGAGAAGCCAACTGGACTGCTGTGGCTAGTGCACCGGTTGCCCCTGGGAAGGGGCTTAGTTGCCCTGTGGATGCGCCATGATGCTGGGCTCCCATTGGCTGGACCTGCACAAGGCCCAGTCACAGCCCTTTCCATTAAATCTTCTCAAGTTCCGTTCCAGGGTGAGAACCAAATCCAGCCTTCCTGAGGTTGCGGTCAAACTCTCCAGGATTCTCCAGGCTGTCCCCACCCCTTTCTCTCTTTCCACCATTGCTTTCGTTTTGTGCCCCATTTTGAAAGGCGTGAGCCTCTCCCTTTTGGTTTCCCCACTTAAAAGCGTGGAAATACCTCCCCGGTGGCTTAGGTATTATCAAGAAGGGCTTTAGGCTCCCATAAACCAAGGGAGAGGATTTGCAGAGCTGCCCCTTCAACTCCACCCGCCACTGGAATCTGGCACCTGAGAGCATCTCCAAATTGGAATTCAGCACTTGGGGTGAAAGAGGGTCTGTACCCCATTATGTATGTCAAAGGGTGGCCCCAAACACCCCCACATCAGAGGTGACACTCCTCATCCCCATGTACTATGCAAGGAAGTCTTTGCACGCAGACACAGTGTCCCTTCCCAACCTGCTTCTCTGCAGTTTCCGCGGAAGAAAGAGGAGACCTATTGAGAGGGAGGCTTTTAATCTTACTGAATCGCTTGGCTGCTGAATCACCTGGCTTGGCCTGAGAATGTGTTTGTGGTTTGGGGGCGGAGTTTGAGCTGCCAGATCAGCTGACCCAGACAGTTCTCCAAGTCCTGAAACTCAAGGGGTGATGTCAAGACCTGGGGTCCCTCCTTCATGCATTGAAAAATCAGACTTTTTTTCCTTGCAAAGCATTCTTTATTGACCAACCAGCACAAAATGCCCAGAATGAATCTGGGCATGCACAGAGCAGTTTGTAGAACCCAATCTAGTATTCACCTCCAGGAACTCTCCTTATGAGCATGCCTGGGCCCCATTGCTTCGGAAGGGCCTTCTCAAAGTGAGCATGTGCTGAGCCTCTAATTGGGCTGCCCTCCTCTGCTGGCAACATGTTATGGGGCAAGAGCTGTGCTTGTCTCGCCTGAGCCTGAGAAACTCCCCTGCTCGAAGTTCCCTCCTCCCAACTGTACATCTTGGGTGTTCCCAGAGACTGCCTGCCCACCCGGGGATTCTGGCCCTGAGACGAGGGTCTCCATGTCTCTCATCTCGGAGTCTCAGCTTGGCCCACATTCCCGGCTTGTCCCTGTTCTGCTTCTCCTCTTAATTCCAATTCTTCTGAGCCCAGCCTTGTCTTTGAGAACAAGAGCCCGAGGAGGCCTTCTTTCTCACTCCCAACAGGTGTCACCCTTCCATGTCTGTGATCCCAAGGCTATTTTGGCCCACAAGTTGCACTTGTACACAATGCTACAGCAAAAGTGGGGTTAAAGCAGAGCTTTGGAGAAGAGACAGGCATCTTGGAACCAGGTAAGAAAACATGCCTGCCATGAAGGACTGCATGGAAGCATAGATGGGCAACGCAGGGAGGTGCTCACGATGCGTGGATCCCAGAGCAGACTTCTGAAAATCGTCTTTGACACGTCTTAAAGTAGGACGCATCCTGTCTTGAAGGTCATCACATCAGCCTTCAGCACAATTCATTGCTGAGAAGGTTCAGCTTGCTCCTGTCCCTCCTTTAAAATCCCTTACCTTTTGCCTCTGCTGCTGCATCATCAGAAATACCTGCTCAGGAAGGAGTGTGGGTGTGATGCAGAGAATTCCTCTCAAGGTCAGTCAAGAAAACCATTTCTGAGAGGCTGCTTAGAATTGCAGCCGTTCTCCTTGTCTTTCTGTTTAATCAACGGGAACTGTGAAGATGCTTGTCCACTGATCAATAGTATCAGGAGCTGCTGTTTCACATTCCTAGGTTCCCAGGACTTTCCCCCCTTATCTATTAGTGCCAAGTTAAATATATCCCCAACGAAGTGTGCCAAAGCTTTTAAGTAACTTTCTCTTGTGTGGGTGGCATTGGAAAGAGGGAGGAAAAGAGTCTGGGTATGATTCATAAGCTCTTGTCCAAAATACATATGTATTTTGCCTTCAAACTTTTTTTTCTTGCTGCTTTAAAATTAGTCAGGGGTTTTTTATTTTAATATGTTCCACGGAAAAGTGTGCTCTGCTCTCAGTCTTAAAGGGACCGAAAAAGCACTTTTACAAGAGGTTCTTCAACTGGCAAATGCGTTATCCATTATTAGAAATCTCTCACCTCAAACCAACTAACATTTCACTTCAAATATTTAAAGTCTCCTCATTGGACCATGTCATGTGTGTGTGTGGTGGGGCGGGGGGTATAATTATAAGCCACTTCATTCTAGAA
The DNA here is from genome assembly GCA_023646645.1 of Varanus salvator macromaculatus. NCBI lineage: Eukaryota > Metazoa > Chordata > Lepidosauria > Squamata > Varanidae > Varanus > Varanus salvator. The sequence continues at coordinate 6,358,225 of JAIXND010000771.1, read as the reverse complement.
CTGCATTTAACATGCCTCTACTTTGTGATTTTCAGGTCAATATTTCAATAGAAGAGATATTTCTCCCGAAAACAGTATTTCAGATGTCATAACATAATCAGTCTAATTTTTCTAAGCAATGACATCAGTGAAAGCAAATGAGGCTGGCACAAATTGATAGGCAATCCTTTTCACAAGGAGTGCCAGAAACTGCTGAAAGGGACAGATGATTTTTATCAATACTGATAAAATGATCATTAGTTTTTTCTGAATAACCCTACTCCATTTACCGTTGTTCATCTGGCAAGAGTCCAATTGGATCCTTTAATAAAACTGGAAGATTTTAAGAGAGAAAAGAACAAAAATTCACCCAGTTGATGGTTCCTGGAACCCGGGTGTTTATTTGCAATGAACTCATGCTTGCTTCACTTTTGTTAATGATCGACAAATTCTCCTGAGCTTGGTTTGAGTTTGGCTTGATATTTAGGAGCGCGTCATTTATTCCAGGAGTACTTTCCCAGCACATAACATTGGTAAACTGGCACGAATTATTCTGCATGCATTCACATCAGCATCCTAACTCCAAGGCAGTGTAGCTTGGATCCTCCTGCACTTGGCCCATAGCTCTAGCCATGATGCAAAGTTACTTGGAAATTCAGTCACCAGCGCTGAAAACACCCCTGGCAGAAAGTTTCTAAATGAGGAATAAAACCCACATAAAACAGTTGTCAAAGCATCTGTCATGTTATTTTGGCTTTCATGTTCTCTCTGGCCTAAAAGAGAACGCAGTGTGGGAAGGGGTGTCCTCCAAAATCCATTGCATGCTACTTCTGGGCCTTCCAGGACTTTACTCCAGTCCTGGGGCTGAGAGGAGAACCTTCCAGTGCTACCATCACTGCCTGCGTGCTAGAGGAGCCTGTGGCTGCAGAACTGGGCCCTGGGCCTTCAAGAGATGGACAGGACCTCAGAGGGAGGTGGCAGCCTCAGAAGATCTCTGCGTGCTGCTAGCACAATAGCTGGGCTTCCCCTTCTTCTTTTCAAAACACAGAGTTGGCTTACAGGTGCCCTCCAACTCTACTGTCCTGTGATGGTTCTTTGCAAAATAGCTCATTAGTTCCAATCCAAAGCTAACAAACCAGAGCAGCCAGAAGTCAAGTCTCTGTGCATGAATAAAGTGTTTTGTTGAACCCAAACTAGAAACGACTTCCAAAAACCCTCCATCTCAGCAATCCTGGGCTCCACCCCTCTGGGATTGCCCCTCTGGAGAAGGGCTAGTCTCCTAGATCTATGTAGGCCCTTTAACAGGGTAGCCTTTCTAGGCCAACACCATGTCATGGGGTGAAGGACCAGACCAGACTCTTCCTTCTCTCCCTCGTTCTCTCCCTGCGCTTTTAAACCCTTTCTGTTCCCATGGTCTGCCTGAGCACCCAATGAAGGCAGCCTTGAGATAACCTCACCCTCCTCCACCATCTTGATCCCCACACTCCCTGTTTCCCAGCCTTCGCAGTCCTCACCCGAAGATTCAGTGCCACCCTGACTCCAGGAAGTGGACTAGAAGCAACTGCCTCTTCCACTCCCAGCGATAGCTGGCAAGTGGAGCTCTCCGGGGTCCTGACAGGCCTTTCCATGTTTCCTGCTTCATCGAGCTTGGCTCTGCCTTTCCCTTCTCATGTGTGCAATTACTTTAGATCTATTCAGCTGAGAACCTTAAGCTGAGCTTAGGATAACAATACTATCCCTGATTTGATTCAGGAAATCCAAAGCTGGAGTCTTTCCAATGGATGGCCGCCTAGCCTCTGCCTACAGAATTTGTCCCATTTTTTCATTACTTACCATCAAGAACTTTCTCATAATATTCGGCTGAAATTTACTGTCCTGCACCTTAAAATCACCGTGCATCTAGCCTTTTCTCCTAGGCAACAGAGAATAAGTCTTTGCCCTCTCCGGGCCCAAATCGAGAAGATGTTTGCCAAGCAATTGGCTGTTTGATTGACTGGTCTGCTTCTGTATGTCTCTGCAATCAACCAGATTTTAATTGTAAGTAATCATTAAACATGTAAAAGCTTCTGCACATGCACTTTCAGAGCATTTAGCTTTGTAGCTGAAATGGTTTTGCAGCAATCAAGAAGAACTAAATTGAGAGTAAGCACTTCACATTAAAGAAATTGTGGGAATATGCCTATAAAGGGAATTTCTTTGGGTGCCCGGACAGTGTAGTGATGACCCTGCAGTGAGGAATAACTTTTTGGATAAACAGTATTTGACTCGCAACCCAGCTGAGCTTCAGGAGTTGGGGTTCAGTCGTATGTGACCAAATGGAAAGTTAGGAAAGCAGGTGACCTATGGCTAATTCTGACTGGACTCTCTTCCTTAAACCATAATGAAAAGTGACAGGTGTGGTTATTTTGAAGCAAGCAGCAGATGGAATGTGGGCATGGTGTGTTCATGCGCTTGGATCATCCAGCGAAGGACTCTGCATCCCATGTACAACACAATATATGTTTTAGAGTTATCCTAGACCAGTGATGGTGAACCTTTTAGAGACCGAGTGCCCAAACTGCAACCCAAAGCCCACTTACTTATCGCAAAGTGCCAACACTGCAATAAAACCTGAATACTGAGGTTTTAGTTTAGAAAAAACAACAGCCAGTTCAAGCATATATATGTATGTATGTATGTGTAATGGAGGGATGTGAACTAAAGCAGGATGAGAAATTGGGTTCAGTTTTGATAAGAATTAACAAAAATCCTCCATATTTGAGACTAAAAGAACTAAAGGTTTTAGAAAAAATGTAGGAAAATTGTCAGTGACAGAATTGTCTAACAAATTGTTTAAAAACAGGTATGATAAAAAGGCTTTCTTCTAATCAATTCTCTGAAATAGGCTGCTTAAACAAAGAAAGCTTGTCTCCACTCTCAATCAGGAGCAGACATTTGTGTGAAAGGATTTCACACACTGTTCTAATACTGAAAACAAATTCTTAGTCTTAGCCTTGCGATTAGAGGAGCTCTGTTGCTCGATTTTACTAGGTGTGTGTCTGTCCTGCACTGATATCTTGCATCTGACTGTAGTTGGTGGACCTGCAGATTCTAATTAAAATAATCAGAGTAGATCCTGGAAACCTGAAGTAAAAGGATGACATTTTATTTCCCTTCAAACAGGTCATGGTTCATCACCACTATGTCGAGACAGATAACAGCAAAGAGAGTCTTCGTTCCCTTCCCCCATCATCATCATCATCATCCTCATGAAATCTTTGCTAGGGAAGAGCCCTTCATGCTAAAATAATTGATCTGGAGCAATTAACTCTTTCCTGTCAAGGGTTTCCACTCCAGCCACTTTCCCACATCATTTGAGCTGCGTTCTTAAAATCACCTCCTTTGCTGATTTGTTTCACTCAGGGCTGCTATGACAGGAACGGCTGCCTGTGTGGAATGGTAATGACGGTTTTTCATCCAAACAGTCCCTGGTTACGCTCTTCTTTCCCCAACCTCCCACTCTAGTGATGTCATGGTGGACGAGTCTGTTGCCTCCATAGCTGCTAAGTCACAGACATGCCATCTAAACACTCCTCATAGATTTTTCATTAGGCATCTCATTATAAAGGAACTTTTTGATCATTTTCCCTGTGTTTTATTTCTTTGACCAGTGAGAGAAATGTACACAGTTGCATGATCCAGTAAAACTTACTGTTTACAAAAGAAAGGATAGTGCATGAGTTTCTGTATGGTCTTGAAATTTACTATTCCCGTGCAATGCTTCATAAATGCAGTCCACTTTTCATCTCTTTTGCTCCACCATAATGAATTAGAAATGCTGCCATCCAGACTTCTCTGTGACAGTCTGCAAAAGGTGCCGCATTTCCTGGTATTTGCTAAGACCTCTTGTTGCCATCCTTCATAAACAAGTCCTATTTCAAGATTGTCATCTGAAGTTTCATCTAAATATGCCAGAGTTACTATTTGGGGGTCATCTGGAATATCATAATCCATTATCTCTTTAGATATTTTGGAGAAACTATTTACAGATATCATTGTATACGCATCCAGAAAATATGGAAAAGCCAAGCATTGACAAATGATCTCTCCAGCAACTGCAGTCAGCTGTAGAAGATTGTGTGCCTGTTTTAATCTTGCAGGAGTCAATTAGCAACAAGAACTTTTTGAAAGCTATGATTTATAGGGCTGCCACCATCTTTTATTTCCAAATTCCTGGTAGAGTTCACTTTTTATAAGCAGGTTTGTGACTGGCAAAAATGCAACAGGGAATGCTTTTTCTGGCATGGAGATGCAGTGTTGGGAATAGTCCAGCTGCTGAATTTGCGCTAGTCACACAGCTGGCGTTTCTGCTTCAGGGGGTTTCCTTCTTACACGCTGGGAGAACTGCCTGCTAGGTTGGAAACAGATGAGAGACTGGCGCTGCTTTCCCACTGGCAAGAGGAGGTGGGAGTTACTGGGAAGTAAGAATATAGGAACCTAAGACAAGCCGTGCTTGAGCAGACCAAAGGTCCATCTGGTCCGGGGCTCTGTACACACAGTGGCAAAGCAGCTGCCCACATGATCCCTCCAGCAGGATGGGGGCAAGACCTCCTCCTGCCCAAGCTGCTCAGCAGATGGTCTGTGCCGGTGTGCCACCTCCAGTAAAGGAGGGAGCACATGGCCAGCCAGGCTAGTAGCCACTGATAGCCTCCTCCTCCAGGAACCTGTCCCATCCCCCTTTAAACCCACCCAAATTGGTGACCATCACTCCTTTCTATGGTAGCAAATTCCTTAATTTAACTGTACGTTAAGGGAAGAAATTCTTCCTTTTATCCATCCTAATCTTCCCACCCGTCAGCTTCATGGGATGACCCTAGTTTTGAGTGTTGTGAGAAAGGGGGAACCACACCATGCACAATTTTATCATGTCTCCCCTTTCTTGGTTTTTTCCTAAGCTAAACAGTCCCAATTGTTGTAGCCACTCCTCACAGGGGAGCTGCTTCAGCCCCACGATAATTTTTTGTTTTCCTTCTATGTACTTTTCCCAACTCAATAATGTCTTTTTTTCAGGAATGGTGACCAGAACTGAACACGATAGTCCAAGTGCTGTTGTACCAAGGATATGTACAAGGAAAGTAAGGTTTTGGCAGTCTTGTTTTCTGTATGGTTCCTGATTACACCTAGCATGGAAGCTAGACTCAGTCTATGAACCATCGGTTGGCTCATCCCTGGCCCACCCTGTGAACTTTTAGTCAGGAGAAGAAATGTGTTCTGCTTGCATTTTAATGTAGAACCCCTAGAAGGACCAAAACTCAGTTATCCTTCAAAATGCATCTTTTTCTAAGTTTTTCAATAGAATGCTCTGATCAAGCAACACATAGAGACATGCATATGTTTGGGGAAACGGTTCAAAATCCATGATATTGCAAAAAATGTGTTTTGGGGTAAAAGGGATGCAAAGTATGTCTATCAGGAGCATTGTGCCAAAAAATGCTTGTGAATTTTCATATTTATTTTGTTTTTAATCTCCGAGTTCAAGATAAACTGAGCACAGGACAAATGAGAAACTGAGAGAGATCAAAATTTCATGACTCATCCATGGTGGCATTTAGGAGCCGCTAGAAGACTCCCTACCTTGGGAATCAGGTGTCACCTTTCCATAGTTGATCCAACTGAGATTGCCTTCATCTGACACTGAAGGCACCCTAAAAGAAAGGCAGACTGTTTCTGTTTGGATTAATGTACCACTGAGTTTTGTTGCTAGTGTTACTTGCTGCAGCTGAAGCATATTTCGCCACACCCAGAAGTTCTATTTTGTACATTTTGTTGGGGATAATGTTCAGGAGTGACTATTCAGCAACATCAGCATTTCATCTGTAGTGGGTTTTTTGGTGATCCTCCAAAGGTAGACTCCAAGTCCCATCAATCCCAACTAGCCTGGCCAATGCCAGAAGTCCAGAAATAGAGACCCATAGGTACCTAATCTTCCACCCCTGCTTTAAATCTTAATATATCTCTATTAAAGGACCATCTCTACTTTTGAATTTATACATAGAGATTAGCACATGCAAATGTTATGCAGAAATATGCCATTTTATCCTCTTTATTGATGATGTAGAAGTGGTAACCCTGGGATTTTCATTGCTTGTCTTTTTGTTTTTAGTTCCCATGATTTCTTGCTAGTTTTTGTTTTTTTGGTGTTGAAATGAGCTGTTCTTAATTTCCCTTCATCCCACATCAGGAGCCTGGACAACTCCACTCTCACATTTTGCTTGCAATTTACACATATGTAGACCAACAACCAAGTCCTTCTAAGATATTGTCAAATTCAGGGGTCCCCCATTTGAAATAAATGCCCTCAGATTTCAAACCTCCTGCCTTTTACTTTTCTGACATAAAAACTGTTCCAAACTTTGTATAAGGAAAGATCCCTGGTGAATACTTGGGTCACAGGCACAAGTACAAAAGAATGTTGAGTACAGGACCTCTCAGTCTCTTTTGAGCTAAAACCTCCAGTAAAAAAAACAATCGCAATCCATTGAGAGGAAGATGTTTTGTTTTGAACTATTCTGCAGATTGAACATTTGGCCAAGCTGCACAGAAGATGAAGCATTAAATTTCCTACACTAGCAGAAACCCAAAAGCAGTTCTGTTGATTCAAACCTCTTGGGAGACATATGCAGTCAAACAGAGGCCTTTCAAAGCCAGGATTTGCTTTGGCTGAGGCAGCTTGTTCCGGGGTCATGAAAAGACCCCAAAAGCAAACAATGCAAGGCCAGAACAGGGTGAAGGTTTATGTTGCTTGCTGCTGATTTATTGCTGTTTAGGGACTTTGTTCTGTTCGTTGTTGTTGTTAGTCGCGAAGTCATGTCCGACCCATCGCGACCTCATGGACAACATTCCTCCAGGAAACTGAAGTGCAGAGGAGGAAAGAAGAATCTATTTCTATCTAAATAAATATAAGTACTCTCATAGACAGGATACTTTTCACTTGCCTACAGCTGGATTCAGGTGAAAGATGCCTGTGAAAGGGTTTGAACTCAGCACTATAAATTTCAGGCGCTGGACTGCATTGGAGGCCAAATAGCAGAGAGGAGCTTAGAATCGTCCAGCCTGTTTTCAGATCTGGACATTTCATTAAAAGTATAATGCTTGTAGAACTTTATCCAGTGGAGAGAGAGTTGGACTGGGGACTCAGGGATCCAGTTCTAGTTTCCAGTCAGACATGAAGCTCACTGGGTGACTTTGGGACAGTCGCTCACATAAAATGGAATGGAAGAAGACTGTGTAATTCTCCTTGGGTTCTTCACAAGTAGAAATTTGATGGGATATAAATTTAATATAATATAATATTTATTTATTATTTGAAACTTTTTAGACCATCCCTTACCATAGTCTTGGACAGTTTAACAATAAGACAAAATAAAATAAAATAAAAGACAGCATCCTAATCAAATTCTTAACCAGTCAACAATAAAACCCATATTAAAAACTGTCAATATATAATATTTATTTAAACAACTTATATGCCGCCCCATCACATGAGCCTCATAGTAATACAATAGTAATACTATTTCTGCTAGTAGTAATAATGTAATAATTACAATCCAACCAAAGTTATGAATTAAGCAGTTCTGTGCCCATGAATTTCAGTGGGAGAGTGTAAACATCGCATGTCAGTTCTCCCACTGAAATCCATCATAGTTAAAAAGACTAGACCTTTTCTGAGTTGCTACCATGCTGTATAGGATGGGGCATTTCCTGCCCGCCATTGCAAAAATTAACCCCGAATTTAACGAATCCATAATGCTTTAGTCCTGTGTCAAGCTGTGCTTATTCCATATAAGTACGTCCTCTTCCCATAAATTTAGCAGCGATCAGCCCCAGAGAGAAGTCCGCTGACTTTATTTCCCAGGCTTCCCTGCTGTTCCACTCCAGAATGCATTTTCTGCCTTAGCTGGCACTAAATTCTGGGGCCTGACAGTCAAGACTCATTTTGAAGCATCCACTGCAAGGCAAATTCCCACAGAGCAAGAGGGAGGCTATATTTAAAAGATCTCATCTGTGGCAAGGTAACCCAGTTATCTCAGAACACAGCAAAAATAGAGACTGCCGTGAAATATAAACATTTCCAGAAAGTCACATTCTGAAGCTGCTCACTCTCTGTTTCATCTTGGTGAAGGTGATTGATGGGAACAATCCTCACCCCCTACAAATTACAATGATGAGACTAGATTGACCTTCGAAAGAGGTCTCTAGAGGCAATGACTTCTTCAAGCCATTCCCCTTGTGCATTTCAAATGCATTTAGCTATTTTCTGCTTCAGCTCACGTCCGTCTCCTGCCAATAAACCTAAGCTCAGTTTAAGCTGAGCAGCCATGGCTGGCGTTCCTCTCCCTCTGAGGCTCTTTTCACCAAAGCCGGGCTTAAATTTCTCAGAGGTGTTTATGTTTGTTTTGCTTTGTTCTAAGCATATTTATAGCATTTCTCTTTTTCTTCTCCCCTTCCACTCCATGTTCTCCACTTTTGGGGTCTGCAAACATCCTTTCCCCTCCCAGGGGTCCAGAAGGACACAGGTTCATTTTGGAGGGTGCAAGATGGTGGCCAGGCAGTCAACATGCTTGAAACAGCAACTCAAAAAAGTAGAGGGAAAAAGAAAGCAGCTACAGTATTGCAATTGTTAGGCGTGGAGCAGCAGGCCTGGAAAATGGATGGAGAGTTTCTATCTCTGATAGAAAAATTGACTAAAATGACACACACACACACAACCCAGTGTCATACAGTAGCCAGAGTTTTGGAATGGAGGCCCAAGAGACCTGAGTCCCTACTCAACCATGAAGCTTACGAGTGACTCACTATCAGGCCTTCACGTTCAGCCTAACCCACTTCACAGGGCTGTTGTTATGAGGATAAAATTGAACAGAGGTGGTCCAGGTGAGTCACCTTGGGTTCCTCATGAGGGAGAAAAGGCAAGACATAAATATAATGTACCAAAAATAATTTTTCTGCCTGTAAATAGGGCGAAGAATTTTGAGAGAACATTATAACTACAGAGTAGCTGTATGAGGATGCGTCTTGGTTTGAAGAATTGTCCAGTCCCAGTTGGTTTCAAAGCCAAATCACCATAAGAAGAGAGAAGGGCTTTATATTGCCTGTGAACAGGTAGTGCTTGAACAGGAAGATAAGCAGGTTCTCAGCTTACTGGTCACACTTCTTGCCAGCATGATGAGATGCATCCTGTTTCTATCTAAAGTACAGCAACAATTCCCACACGTGCATCTATGCATATACATTAGCAGATGCCGTTTGAATATTCTTTTTTGGTTCCCTGCCTTCAGCTTTATGGCTTCTGCTGCCTCTACACTTCCCTCCTTTCTGTTCAATAAGTGGCTGCCTCCCTTGCACACCGTTCTAGTTTTCCCCAGGTGCTAAACAGGGTGGCCAGCGGAGGGAACAGAGCCGGTAGCCTCAGAGGTTCTGCATCTGGCCATGACATGACAGCAAGCCTAGAAAAGTTTCTGGGATTCAGAGGCAATGGCTGAAGCAGCAACACTTCTGCAGAGCTGGGCAGGGAGGAGGGGAGGCTGATGGGTTTGTAGACCAAAGCAGCATCTCACCAAGAGCCACAGGTGGTTTTGAGCTGGCATTGCCAGGCAATTGTGCGATGCCCGTTGGAGGTCAACGCTGGCGTTCTTGCCTCCGCGCACTGTCTCCAATCAGCCTCACAGTTAAGTAACACCTTCAAAGGGAAAGGAGCAAAGAGAAATAGATTCTCTGCCAGCTCGTTTATCAGTCTGGCTTTGCCACTTCTTTAAGTGGCAGAAAAGCCATTTATCAGATGACCCAGGGCACCGGCTGTTGCTTTCATCTGCACTGTGGATCTGTTTGTTCACATACGGAATCAGTGCAAATCACTCCACATTAGTTCTTGAAAGCGTCATTGGGAAGAAGAGGGGATGCCAACTCCATGAGACTTTCTGGGATGAATTAGAAAAGAGACTGTGACTGCAGACTTTATTTTCCCCCTAATGGAAAAGAGCACGAGCAGGCAGGAATCTTTAGATTAAGGAGAAAAGCAACTGAGGAAGGGCATAACGGATGTTGTGAAGCCATATGGGTTGCATAACAGTCTAGGGCCTTCCAGTTTCCTCTGAGATTAGCCATGCCCTGCAGACATTTTAATGCAAATAAACAGACCAATGCATTACAATTCTAGTAAGCATGTGAAGCACAGCAGTTTCAAATGGTGTTGTTTTACACAAAGAATCACAAAACAGTGTTGTTGGAAGGGGCCAAGAAGGCCATCAGCTCCAACCCTTGCTGATGCAGGACACCACCTTACACCATCCCTCTCAGATGGCTGTCCAGTTCCTTTTTGAATGTCTCCAGTGTGGGAGAGCCCACCGCCTCTCCAGGCAGCTGGTTCCACTGTTGTATTGTTCTGACAGTGAGAAAACCTTTCCTGATATCTAGCCTGAACCTCGATTATTAATAATTTTATGAACTTTAATTAATCATTGATTGGTTATTAAAGTTAATATTAACCTTTTTGTTGGTTCCCACTCTTCCTCTCAAGAGATCAGAGTAGGGTACACCGTGCACCCCATTTTGGCCTTGCAACAAGGCTGCAATGCTGATTTGCTTGATACTCAAGATGTGCTCTCTGGCTGAACAGGACTTTCAGCCCAGGTCTTCCTGGTCAGGGTTTAGTGCTAAAGCACACCAGCTTCCCAGGGCTCTGGACCATTCTGTGTTTCCTCAGCAACAGCTGTTGTGCTGCAGCAAAAATGTCTTGCAAATTTTTTCAGCGTTCTCATCCGATTTGATTTCTTCATAAGTCCATTTAAAAAACCCAAAGGAGAAGATTTCAGTGACATTCACATTGGTAATATACAAGGTTCTTGGGTTTCCCATAGTTAAGCCATGGCATCTTTGATTGTACAATCATTTCGCCGGCCACCTCCCTTCTTTCTCACACTTTGTTTAAGGTCCAGTGGAGGGCAGTGAGGTCAATCCACCCATAGAGCTGTTTCAGGTCCAGAAGCATTGGCAGCTGGGTCAGGCTGCAGACCAGTGGAAAAGGAGTGTAAAAGAAAGAAAAACCCACAGAAGGACTCCTTGTGATGAGCACCATACTATGACAAGGTAAATGCAAACATGTCACTAAAAGAAATCAGAAAGAAATTCTGAATTGCTCTGAGAATGAAACAGAGCAGTGAAAGCCTCTTCCATGCATGAAGAAAAATGTGGGGAAACAGGAGGAAGGGCAGTGGGAGCAGAGAGACCCTTTCAAAGACAGCTAGCTGCATGACCTGCAGCCTTCCGGTAAAATAAGCAGCTGTAAGGAAATACTGAGGTTGTTCTGGAATGACTGATCCCACAGGAAGCTTCAGTGGAGCCTCCAGGCTGAGCCAGCACCTTGCAGGAACTGAATCTGTGCCTTGCAAAACTTCCCAGTGTTTTTTGTAAACTAGCAGGACCCCATAATACACAGCTAATAATCCCTTGGTAAAGCAATTGATGACTGGGTTCAGACAACACGTCAAGTCATGGTGGGCTTGTACCATTGCTGGCCTGTTGTGATGTCTGAACTCCATTGTGGGGCTTCATTGATACCTGCTGGACTGGGAAAGTGGGAGGATCAGCCAGTTGAAGACTAGCCACAGACACGGGGACAAGATGAAAAAATGCCAAGCAGATTTTCAACAATGGAAACACGTTCTGAGACCTGCCAACTTCGCAAATATTCAACAGATAACTGTCTAATCATACCTGCACCTAGAGAATATTTGGGGCCGACCTGACTCACAAGCTGTAGCGAGATCTAGCAGGAATGGGAATCTTTTTGGTGAGAGAAGATTTGCCTTTCCGACTCGTTTTATGCTCTGACGGCACTGCCTGTCCTTGGAGGATGCAATTCATTATGGCTTAAATCCCACACTGTGAGCAGAATGTCATTAGGCTTCTGTGCCCACACTGGGCCATGCTGGTGGGGATTAGTAAGTAATCCACATTTGATAGGTCTTCTTGTGTGGCACCAATGATGTCTTGGTGCAGCCGGGGCCCTCTCTGCTAATTGAAAGAAAGGAAGGTGCAGGCGTTGCTAAGCCAACTGCAAATATATATTCCCTTCTCATGACATTACAAAGAGGCTGAGCTGCGCCTTTGGTCAAGTTATCTGTTTCTCATCATTATTCCCCTTCAGAGTCAAGGCTGCACAGCCAGTGTGGCGATCCGGTATCCCGATGGGTTGAGAATTATTTTTCATTTCCTCCCCTGTTGCAGGAACTTGGCCAAGAAGGCATCCCTCTCCCGTAGCACTCAAGGGCAGGGTCATCCCATGAAGCTGATTGGGGGGAGGTTTAGGATTGATCAAAGGAAGAACTTTGAGACAGCATATGGTTAAACTGTGAAACTCGCTGCCACAGGAGCTGGTGATGGCCACCAGTCGGGATGGCTTTAAAAGGGACTGGACAGATTCGTGAGGGAGGAGACTATCTGTGGCTACTAGCCTTGCTGGCCATGTGCTTCCTCCTTCACCAGAGGTTGCCTGCCTGCCTGCACACACCAGTTGTGAGGAGCTTGGACAGGAGGAGGTCTTGCGCCCATCCTGCTTGAAGGATCCTGTGAGCAGCAGGTTTACCACCTTGCGCATGGACTGCTGGACTAGCTGGTGGTTGGTTGATGGTTCTCCAGTGTTTTGTCTCAATCGGCCTGCACCATTCTAAAACATTGAAATGCAGTAGAACTTCAAGCTCAACAATGTTGGTATTTTTAGCTATGCTCCCACTTGTCTTTGGCCCCTTCAAGCACTATAGTATGGCCCCAGAAAACTTCTCTGAAATGGAATTTGGCTGAAAAGCTTCTGCATCCCTGAGGAAAGACACAGCATTTTCCCGTGTACCAAGCAGAACATCATCTCAGAGCCAGTGTGGCGTAGTGCTTAAGAGCATGGGACTGGGACTCAGACGACCTGGGTTCTAGTCCCCGCTCGGCCATGGAGTCAACTGGGTGACTTTGGGCCAGTCACAGACTCTCAGCCCAACCTGCCTCACAGGGCTGTTGTTGTGGGGATAAGATGGAGGAAGGAGAATGATGTAAGCTGCCTTGAGCCCTTTGAGGGAAAAGGCAGGATATAAATCGGGAAAAAAAAAAATCTCAGTAGCACTGCAGTATCTTGGACTGGACTGCTTGTGATTCCTTTTCCCCAAATCACACTAGTCTCCGTAGATTGTCAATACCAGGCCAACCTCAGTCTTTTTGTAGACTGCAGCAAAGGGCTCTTAACCACCTGTTAGCCTCCATCCACTCCTTCCCTTCCAAAGTGCTTGACCAGCAGCAGTAAAGAAGAAGTTGGAACTCATGCATGTTCCTGCCAAAACAAAAATGGGACTTATTTTTTATGTGTGAGAGAGAAAGGGGGAGCAGAAAGAGGTGGGTGCCCATCCAGGTTGTCTCTCTTTGCATAAGGGAGCATGTGTCATAAGTACAGGTTAGGGCACAAGTGGCTGGAGAGCAGCACTTGTGAAAGGGACCTCGGGGTGCTGGTCGACCGCAGGCTAAACATGAGTCAGCAGTGCGATGCGGTGGCCAAGAGGGCAAACGCCGCCCTTGGTTGCATAGCCAGAAGCGTGGCTTCTAGATCAAGAGAGGTATTACTACCACTCTACACGACTCTGGTGCACCCTCAACTGGAGTACTGTGTTCAGTTTTAGGCCCCTCATTACAGAAAGGATATAGCCAGGTTGGAGTCAGTGCAGCGTAGGACCACAAGGATGGTGGCTGGTTTGCAGGGGATGCCGTATGAGGCAAGACTGAGGGAACTGGGTCTCTTCAGCTTGGAGAAGAGGAGACTCAGAGGGGATATGTTGGCGACATACAGGTATGTGAGGGGGCGTCACATGGAGATGGGGAGAGGCCTGTTCTCCCCTGCAGAGGAAGGCAGGACGCGCTCCAATGGAACAAAGCTTAAGGAACCAGGTTCCATTTGGATGCCAGGAAGCACTTCCTGACAGTCAGGACCCCGAGGGTGTGGAATGGGCACGGGAGGTGGTTGAGGCCCCATAGGTGCGGGTGTTCAAGGATAGTCTAGACATGCACATGGTGGGCATGTCGCAAGTGGAGTCGGTTGGAGCCAGGGGTTAGACTAGATGGCCCGGGAGGCCCCTTCTGACTCACTCTGTTCCTATCTTTCCATGTCTTTTGGGGAAAAGTGTGGACACAGAGGGTGCATGGGTGCTCCCACCCTGCAGAAGACAAAACACATAAACTAATCAATCTAATACAATCTAATAAATAAACTGATCAGCTGGAGGAGAATTCTCACACTGCTGCCATCCTTCTACCAAGAATGAACAACAACATAGATGAATGTATGCACAGCCACACCAATGTTCCCGTACTGTTCTGAATTTGCAAAACATGCACTGGGTGCAGAATTCTGGTTTTCTCCACCCCAAATTAGTCCAACCTGAAGATGGACTGCAGGTTTGACAAAAATGGGGACATTCATTCAGTTGCATTGGGAGGACCAAGATCTGAGAGTCTAATTACACAGATCGGTCAGTCACTGCACAGACAATTCATTCCCGCATGTTTGTGAGGTGCCAGCCACATAAGCCATCGGGCACAGCCCCTGCGGTCACTCTCTTCTGAGCTGAGGCAACACCTGGGATTGATATTCCTTTGAGTCTGGGGTCATCAGTCAAGCTGTTAATGTCTTCTGACAACGTTTGAAGGCTGTGTCTCTTTCCCTCGCTCCCTGTCCCCAACTTCCCACTTAGTTAGCTGAGCATTTAAAATAGTGGATTCCCACACCTGCCCTTCAAAAGTTTAAAATAGCCATGGTGGGGGTGGGGGTGGGGGGATAAAACTGCACTGTGTGGGAAGAACTAAGAAGTGGGACTCGCATCCCATTGTCAGACATCAGCTCACCTCTGCTGCTGTTATGGAAGGCACATCACATTAGGGGTCATTGCATAAGAACTGATGATACTTTCCAGTTCCTGGGGGAAAGAGACCATTAAAAAGTGAACACAGAGATGTGGCTTGTCTTTGGCTGTGTTCTGTGCAGAACGCATCTTTATGTATTGTTTATTTAGTTAAAATGTTTGCTCCCTGTCCTATACATAAACGTCTCAGGATGATCCAGCAACGAAGGCACAGCATAATATCTATAATAAAAACCCACTGGAAGTGGGGCCCACTACTCCTGAGCTTTAGTAGAGTGCCAACTGTGTGTGCCAGTGTGAATTGTGAAATTTGTAATCACAAGACGTAGCGATGCTGGTGACTGCCTTCAGTGTTTCTAAAGGGGGATTGGACAAGTTACGAGCGCAGGAATGAATCCTGCTGAGTCAGGTCTTTGGTGCAGCCGGGCCAGCCTCATGCACAAACCGTTCTCCAGGCACTGGGGACCAGGGGAGCAGGGTGGAGAGGTGACCCCTGCCAGCCACTGGAGGGTGGGGACTCTGGGGCAGATGATCGTTACATTGCCAGGTAAAATCAAATAGAAAAAGCCAAATTAGTTATTTTTCTCTTTTCCAAAATGCCAAGGGTGGTATGTGACAACCTGACTCAAGAAGGGGCCACCATCTATGGAAATGGGAACTACCCCTCGGTCCTCCTTGCTGTACAAAGACTGTTCAGAACCTTAACATTCCAGAACAAGCCAAGATCAAGCCAAGAAATATGTTTCCATCTTGAGAAAAGAAGAAAAGTCCTTCATTCCATCTGGGTAAAGTAAAAATAGAAAAGAAGAAAAAAGAAAGAAAAATACTATTCATATGAGAATCCATGCTCCTTGGTCAGTTTCAGACCACCGAAAAAGCACCTACAGCATTGCTCAAGTTCCACTGTTCTTGCTGACTAATAATTCATGCAGCTGGAGCAGTGGTGGAGTGGAGAAGATCTAAAAAGAGCAGGCACTGCAGGGTAAAATAAAAAAGATCACCTTTTCGACTGGAAAAAAGAGTCCTGAGGAGGCTGTGAAGTGTGAGTCTGACTCACCATAGCAGAAGGGAAATTTAGCAAGAAGTTAAAGGGAATGTTGATGACACACGGGGCTTTGCAACTCACCTGCGGAATGACGGCGGAGAAACGCTGTCCGTGGTGCTGAAAAGTTAGAGCGTCACCTCGCCGAGCTGCCTCTCGCGCACTTAAAAGGCATGATTCACAGCGCAGCAGGCTGCGAGCTGGAAGCGGGCGGGCTAAAACCAGTAGCCTGCACAGCCCATAGCTCCAGAAGAGGGAAGTCTAGCAAGCCACGGTCCACCACAGCGTGTGCAGGCAACACTGAACTTTTCTGCCCCAGGAGCCAGCTGTTGTGCTCTGTATGCAACATGCTGCCGGCTGCTTCCTCCACCACATGGCCGGTCCATTGGGAAGTAGAAGCACGGGTGGAACGGGAGTTACACACCGACGTGAGGGTGCCCTGGAGTGCTTCCTCGGAGGCAAAACACTCTTCCCCAGGTTGCTCTGAGGTTCAGTCCCTCGGATCTCTGGCTGGGGCTGACAACACTCCTGCCTGGAGAGCTGCTGCCTGTCAGTGTCAGTTCTATTGAGAAGGATGTCAGACCAGTGCACAGCAGTCTCTAAAATGGGAAACAATCAAGAGCTTCCTCTTTTCCAGAGGGGATGTCACTGTGGAAGACAGTGCAGGAATTCACAATATATTGTTTCTAAATTGTTGTGACCTGCCCAGAAAGCTTCAGCTATTGTGCAGGATAAAAATGTAATCGATTAACTAATTGATGTGTGCAGCATTAAGGAAATGAGTGCATGGGGTAAGCCTGCAGGGAGAAGTGACCAGAGACTCAGGTTCCTGTAGTCTGGTACCTGAAGGTAAATGGCTAAGCCAGGTAGGTGCCCTCTGAGACTGTGGAGGATCAGGCGAATGACACCTTCCATTCCATAGAGCATTGGGAGTGGTTCTCTATAGGAAACTGCCCTTATATTTGAACAATATCAGGAACAGGTTCTGCATCTGGTCTACACAACGTTCAACATACTGGTGGCCACTTCAGGCGGCTGTATTTTTCACAGCTTTTAATCCCAACGTGCTGTTTGGCCAGCACGTTGGCACATAAAGGAAGCTGTGGACATAGCAGGACCCCTTCACATAAACGTGGGGTCTACCACTGCCACACTGCCAACATTTTGTGGTCCAGAAGCGGCAGATTCTGTGGCAAGCCATGATGGAGACTGGAGGGAGAAACTGGGCTTCTTTTCGAGTCACCATTGCCTCTTTTCAACATCCATCATGGCTTGTTCCTGAAATGTGGGGTGAGCCACCTTTGTCTTCCTGGTGGAAGGGTGGCACCGGAAAGGGCAGTGTGGGCCACTGGCAACCTGGGGAGGGCAAGTTCCCCACCCCACATTTAAGGAGCCAAAGTGACTTCCAACCATTTGGACACGTAGCCTCCAGCCAACATCAAGGCAAAAAGGGAATGGTGAAGGCTTGACTTGTAACACCAACACTTTTTGGCAGGAGAGTGTAAATTCTGCTCTACCCTGCTGCACTGCCTCCTTTCCCTGCCCTTTCGATAAAACTAGTTGCTGGCCATGACTTTATTTCCTTTTATTTTGTCCTGTTTCTCCTCCTTTCCTCTTTTTGTCAGCTCTTCGGAACCACATGCTCTCACCCGTTTGCCAGATAAGGATACGGGTTTGCTGATCTTCCTCAGAATATTCATATTCCTCTCCTCAGCTCTGTTGGGATGCTGAACGCCATTGTTCTGCTCTGCATCGAGTCTGTACAAATGCTCTGTTTGATAAGGCTTCAAAACAGTCCTCTGTGAGCGGCCTTGGGCTCCTGCAGCACAGCCTGTCCTTTGTGACTAAGTGAGTCACCACTGGGGAGAAAGTGTAGACATATTCGGAGAAGGGGAGGCAGCAGGAGGGAGAGGGGTCTGGGGGGATCCCTAAGCAGGGAGGGAGCAGAGCTGGCTTCCTTGTAAAACTTAGCAAAAAAGAGTAAACCTCAAGCTGAGATGCAAAAAGAGATAGGCTTCTTTTTAAATGTGCTGTCTCCCCCATCAGCAGTAGGAAAACATATTTTTTCTCATTCTCAAACTGGAGAGTGTATTTGCATGGGGAAGTCTGTCTCTTGAGTGCATCACTCTGTAATTACTTGCTATCATCATCATCATCATCTTATTGATGGGTGAGCTGTTTGAGGCTCAAATCAAGTCGGGTGTTTCTGCAAAAATCAAGGAATACCTTTAATTAATCAAAGTCAGTCCAAACTGATTCAATCTCCTATCACATTCTTAGCCATCAACATGGTGCTGGCTTCAACTACATAAACCGTGTAGGTTCCACCTGCCAACCAAGAGAGGTTTAGGCTGATGGGGCAGGATAAAAATCTAATAAATAAATAAATCTATCTCACTGCCACTGCCCTGGAATGCCTGTGTCTAGACCAGCCCCAGATGACATGGGAATACAATGGACTCGCCCATACAAACATTCCCAGATATTACAAATAAGACCTCTATGAGGATGCATTAAAAATTAGCAAAGCTCAAGCAAAGAGCTGTATAGGAACAAGCGCTTTCCTCCAGAGGTTGCAACACAGACCTGACTGCTCTCGCATGGCCCTGCAGCTGTATCCTGCCTGACCTTCAGCTGATCCAGCCCCTGCCTTGCTGCCTTGCCTCCTTGCCTTGTTTGTCATGCTCTGATGCACCTGTATTTTGTCCAGTTATCCTGTCCCAAGGTCCCTGTTCCTTGCTATTTTGTCTTACTCGTGACTGAGCTGTGCCTTGTTTGTGCCCACATCCTTGCCTCACCCTACTGTGTATTCCTGGTTCCTGACCTCAGCCTGTTCCATGGTTATGGGCTCTATCTTCATTTTTTTGGACTAAGGACAGTGCTTGGACTCTGTTTAGCCTTGGATTCTGTTGCCTGGGAGGTGGGACTGCCTAGCTTCCTGCCACCCACATCTTGGACCCTGGCAGGTGCATGAATTGACTTGGGATTTGGAGGATCCAGATGGAGCCCCCATTCTTTCTTTTGTTCTATAAACCTTAGAATCAAGATAGCAACATTTAAGCAACCAGTTCCTTTCCTAGAACTGCAGAGTCCATGTTGCAGAAGCCTAACCTGCTCTGTTACACCCAACTAGCTTGCTAATGTGATACATCCTCAAAACTCTCCTCCCTTGAATGTATCCTTGGACTTGGGAGTCATTTCTGAAGTGGGATCATGTGCTTTCTTTTTCTGATCTTTGTAGAGAGTGCTGTGCTGTAGTTTTCATTTCCTTCATTCCTTTCCCCCAACACTAATCCTTTATATAACTGATGTGCACGTACACATTGGCAAAATTCAGAAACACCGCCACCCCAACACACACACCATTGTTACAGGGCAATACATATGGTTGTCACAAAGGCAAGCTAAACACTTCCCAAGAAAAGTAGACTTGATGGAACTAGCTGTACAGCTGCACCAAGAGTCTTTTCCTCTCCAAACTGCAGGGAAAGTTATAAAAATGATGCATGTGGTTCAATATACTGAAATGTAAAGTGATCCACACTGGAGCAAGAATTCGTAGTTTCACAGGTCTGAGCTGGCTATGACGGATGAGAAAAGTGAAGTCGAGGTAGCAGTGGGTTGAAAATGTTGTCCCGGTTTCTGGCTGTTGTTAAAGGTGGGAAATCTATGTTGGGATCATAGAGGACAGAAATGCCGGCATCATGATGCCATTATAGACGAGTACATGGAAAACAGTGTATCTTTCTGGGAACCACCCTTCCAGAAGGATATCGTAGAGGTGGAGAAGGTGCAGAAAAGGGCCATCAAAGCTATGAAGGGGCTGAAGCAGCTTCCCATTGCCGTACTGGGCTGGGGTGCATTTTAACTTAGGAAAAACTAAGGAAGTACATGTTAGAAGTATATACTTGGGGGATGCCTTGACTACTATCTCAGAGTGAGGCTTTGAGCTTTATAGGAGCTATCCATGTCGCTCTGCTCCATCTATCATGCACCATGGGGTATGATGGATCGCTCCTATAAATCTCAGAATAAAATCTGCAATGGCTAAGGAGCCCCACCGTTGGGTGTGGGAAGGAGAGCTGCTTTGGGGCACACATTCGGAAGAGCTGCGGGCTGGTCTCTGGAAGAGGAGGAGGAGGAAGAGGTGTAGGAGGGGGCTGTGGAATGTGGGCCATTTCCAGACACTGAGATGAGAGAAGCAGAGATGCTTATCTGAAGGCCAGGTTCCCCAGATGCACAGACAACCACGATTACAATTGATGGAAGAAAACCTGGAGCAGGGCAGTTTGATGAACACAGGTGAGGTGGCCCAGGAGTGCTCATAAAGAGAGTTTCTGAGGAGAATACTAGATTGGGTTCAACCTACTACCCTGCGCATTCTCAGAGATACATTCAGGGAGCTTGGAAAACATTCTGGTCAATAAAAAACATTTTGCAAGAAAGGCCTGAGGCTCTGAATGCGTGCAGGGAGGAAAACTCGCTCATGGGGCCACTGACTTAGGGGTCACTATCCTCCTCTGATTATGTATTTTATCTAAAGCTGTCCAATTTGGTGGCCAGCTGTACAACAGATGGTGGAGACCACCATCATTCCCCTCTGTGCCATGTGCAGAAGGAATTTTGGTCTGCCCTTAATCTTCTGCCACTTGGCTTGATGGAATGACCTCTTTGGGATCTCAAATTATGAGGAAGGAAGGAAGGAAGGAAGGAAGGAAGGAAGGAAGGAAGGAAGGAAGGAAGGAAGGAAGG
>JAIXND010000771.1:6327457-6337512 GCA_023646645.1 Varanus salvator macromaculatus | reverse complement strand
AGGAAGGAAGGAAGGAAGGAAGGAAGGAAGGAAGGAAGGAAGGAAGGGCTTCCTTTTATCTGCTTTCTCCATGCTATGCATAATGTTCCATGCAGGCAAATATCAGCCGGGCCCCTTCTCCACTGCTTTGTAGGAACAATCCATCCTGCCCTGGTGGTGAGCCCATTTCAGGGTCCGGGAAGGAGCTCAGCCAGGTGAGAACACCCTTCCCCAAGGACAGCAGTTCAGCTGGCCTGGCTCCATGCACTGCTGGGAAAGCAGACTTGAGAAGGGTTTTGCCACGTATTATCCCTCCTGCCTGCCCTATAGCTCTCAGCAAAATTTCAGATGGGCTCAAAATTAGGGCAGCCGCATTGCTCCTAGCCATCTATTTCCTTACCCCCTCCGTCTTTACATTGTGTGAACCAAACTAGTCTATTATATTCTTCAGTGCACATCAATAAAGGATTAAAAGGCCAATGCTTCCACTCCCATCCATGAGAGGCAGGGAGATGTTCAGTGAGATCTCAGCCTCCCTGCTACAGTCCCTGCCCGAAGGATTCCCCCATAAACAAAGAAAGGGAGACAGACAGAGGCAGTAACGCTGGTATCCTGATTGGACAAAGCCCCAGCATGTCCTGGGAATGTGGGCAAACACCATTATTCCTAGAGGCCTTGATA
Organism: Varanus salvator macromaculatus; assembly: GCA_023646645.1. Classification (NCBI taxonomy): domain Eukaryota; kingdom Metazoa; phylum Chordata; class Lepidosauria; order Squamata; family Varanidae; genus Varanus; species Varanus salvator. Next base: position 6,336,852 of record JAIXND010000771.1, on the reverse strand, counting down.
AAATAGCCACTTCATTGCACTCCTCAAAGCCAGCATTAAGCTGCAATCCATTTCTTTGCTTCGTGGCTCAAGCCAAAGATGGCATGCAATATTTACTGATTTTATGAGAGAGATCTTTTCTCTTCGTGTTTGATGCACGGAGTGCAAAAGGTTCCATAGTTTCCGAAGCCACTCAGCGAGAAAATAGTGAAGACTTTAATATTGTTGTTGCTGTGATTGTCTGTCTTTCTTCCTTTTAGAAAGTACCCAGCACAACTTTCAGGGATTTTTATTTATTTAATTAAATTCCAAAAAGATCCAGGACACAGGCCCACAGAACAAACCATAAGGTGGGACTGCAATACCTATTCAGATTATGGTGTAAAGGTACAGACGCAGCCACTGCATTGAAGCTAAGCAGGTCTGAGGCTGGCCTGAGCTTGGACGGGACCCCCGTGTAGCAACCCTGAGTTCCACAATGAGAGAAGGGTGGGAAACAACTATAATTAATAAATAACAATAAAATAATGAAGAATGGCGTGAACTGGTATCAGGCTGCTTCCTGTGCCTGCGTGTCCTGGGTGTTAGCAGCCTTCCATCAAGTCCGGAGGACACTGGCGGTGCCTGGATCACCTGAGTTGAGGGCAGAGCCACTGACTTGGCCCAGGACCAAAGACTAGTAGACCAGCATCCTTCGCTTCAAGGCCCACAGGAGGCTAGTGGCACTCGGTCACGCCAGGCGTGCCTGCCTGCCTCTCCCTCCCCTCATGCTTTGCACTCCTGTCTCACACTCACTCGGGGGCGCGGGGGCTCGCTCTGCCTTGTTGCTAGAATTTGCCACCCTGCTGACCGGCTGAGGAGGCCTTGCTTGGATAACCTGGGGAGGAGATGAAGGGGAACCCCGAAATGCCTCCGTCCAAGTTCCGTGCCACATGAGGGTGAGGGGCTGCCCCCACACCCCATGGCCTGGGAAAAGCGCCCGAGTGGCCTCAGTAGTAGTGTTGGGAGCCCCAGTGAGTCCTCCTGGAGCAACACTGGCATTCCCAGATCTTCGCACCGCTGCCTGGCAGAACTGCTCACTCGGGGACTGGTGTCAGCACAGCCGAGGCCTCAATCGAGAGAGCAAACGCGCAGCAAGAAGTTCTTGGGCAAACTGCTCAAGATGAGAACAAGGACAAGGCCTGATGCCCAGAAGGGCAGGCCCTGTGCATGGGGGTCACCAGCCAACCCTGTCAGCTTATTTCCTGGCTCAGAACCTGAGCAGGGACGAAAGAAACCGTGCCTGCCGGGCTGGATGGACCTTTGGGCTGACTCAGCGTGGGACAGCTCAGCAGGTGAGCACATGGCATAACACCTGAGGCCTGCTGGCCGTTTGCTCATGTTCCTTGGATGACCACATGGGTTATGGATCCCCCTCACCTCCACGGAGCCTTACCATGACCAATCTCCTGTTTTTCCCTGGCATGCACAGCCTGCACTAGAGTAGCTGAAGGAATCTTATTTTTCTCTTCCTTTCTTTATTGGAATCCATTTCTATACCAATAGCCAAATTAAATAAATCAATAGGTCACTGATAAAGAGCCTAAATGAACAGTCTAACAGCACAAACTTGGAGGATTTATGGAGGGCAAGAGGAGGGTGACGTTGAGGTCACTTCTGAATGTTTGCAAAATGCAAAATGCTTAAGAAGGCTGATTTCAGCCACCAAAGTCTTTTCTCTGCAGTGTCAGGATACGAGGTGGAGGCACCACCAGGATGCAATTTGTGCCAGAGGGGTCTTTCTCCTTCCCTCTCTGCCCAAAATACTGTCTCTAGGACCTCAGAGCTGCAGTCAACCTGCTTCTCTCCACAGAGGCCATGAAGGTGGAGGGAGGGCACTCTGATCCGGAGTCCCCGATCCAAGCCCAGAGCAAAGGTTGAGACTCTGAAGTATCCAGTGGCCATCAGGCAGCTCCCTGCAGCCATTGCATTGTAGAGTTTAGTCAAAAGAGAAGCCAGAAGAAACTGGACACAAGAGCACAGCCAGGAAATCCATATGAAGGGCAGGAAAACGTTCTAGTCATACCCCAGAACTGGATGGCCACTGATGAGTCACTAAAACTTGGAAATGCAGCAGCAGGAAAAGGGACTAAAGAGGATGCTGATTTGTAGACCTCGAGCATTTATGAGTGCAAATTTAGAAATTATTATTATAATTTAGATAGAGATGCAGCACCTCTCCCCTGGTTTGGAAAGAGAGTATCCTCCTGCTCAACCTGCTGTTCAGGTGTTTGCTGTTGATGGGCAACAGCGGCCCTTTTTCACGAGGGTCGAGCAAACGGTGGCACTGGTGGATGGCCATGGAAGCAGAAGCAATGCTTTATCAGTTGCTAGGGAACAGAAGCAGAAGGCTCCTAGCACACTATTGTACTTACTTTATGCAAAACCATGTAAGGAGTGGAGCTGATGCTTGGATTTGCTCTTGGGAGGGAGGGGTGCCCATTGATCTCTGCTTGCAGATCCATCCAAACTGGAGGGATCAGAATGAAATAATGATCTATTGATCGGCATGAAAGAAGAAGAAGAATGGATGTCATCCTGTGCATGTTCAGACAGAAAAGAGACCCACAACTGCCAGCATCCCTAGCCAGCTCTTGTCCACACCTGTGCAGGATTGTACCTAGAGATGCAATGATCCAGCTGGAATCCAGCTCTCTTGCCCTCACTGGGCTTCTCTCCTGTGTTCAGCCCTGCCCAGGAAGTGAGCTGAGCTGAGATCAAACCTGTAAACACTTGAGAATGATAGTGGAGGCCTTCTTTGTGCAAATTGTGCAAATCTTTGTGCAAAGCATGCAGCGCCCAGGTCATGGATGCAGACAAAAACTGCCTGCACACCCACTTGTTTCTGGATGTCCATGCAAACACCCAGCATGAGGCAGTCTTAGGGCAGAGAGGAAACTGGCTGGAGTCCAAGGAGCCCAGTCAAGTTGAGGAAATCCAAGAGACCGGACTGCCCCACATGGCTAATTGCACGGCTAATCGAGCAGGGTCTTCCCCTGCAGTTCAGCAAAAGCAGCCCGGCAGCAGGAAATGTTACCTTGATGCACACCAGCTCGCTCGAGGAGACGGAGGTCAGCGATGGAGCAGATTCAGAAGGACCCCTGTGACTTCATAATCCCATGTTTGCTAGGATGTTTTCGCCTCCCTTCCGTTTCTAAACATACCCACACAAGTTCAGAGGAGCCTGCTGCTCAGGACTGCCGTGTTTCACCAGCTTATCTCAATCTTTCATTTTAATATATTGACAGTAGGGCGGGGGGCAGGGAGAGAATAGCAGTTTTGTATTTAATGTATAGCCCAGGACAGGGCTCTGGAAAAAGATAATCTCTACTTATGGTATTTTTATCCAGGTTTCCCCATGCACACACCCCGAAAGGATTAAGATAATTCTGCCCCTTCACCATATCTGGGGATGATTATCATTCTCTGTTTTTCAAATCTTCTCCCAGCCCCCGCCAATCCATCTCTGCTTCCAGCCGGATGACCCAGCTGCCACCCGAAGCCCTTTCCGTGGGCTTTTTATTTCTTCTTTTCATAATGGCTTGGATGTTCAGAGAGACAGGCACATGACGCAACAGCCTGGCCACGGCAGACAAGCATTTTCTAAAAGCACGTTGGCCTGGACTCTGGTTCCAGCCAACTACTCTGCATCAGGTTTCTGTCTTGCTCCCTCTTCCTCAAGCAGGCAAAAGTTCAAGGCTGGGGCTTCTCGGAGGCCTCTATTGAGCACTTGGGATTCCTTGTGTGCAGGAATTTTACATGATGTGGTCCTCTCCCCGGTCTCTGCCGTGCCTCCTCAGCTTTTCCAGGGCTTTAAAAAATAGCAGAGTGTGTAGCATTAGCTGCAAATGGCGGAATGAGAAGCTCGTGTATTTTCACGGTTCTTCTATATTGCAGTGCCAGCTTGTGGTCACGGGATGGAACATATGGAAAGACAGAGAAAGACACCCCATCCCACCCCTGGAAAGACAGAGAAAGTCACCTCACCCCACCCCTGGGAGGGGGAACACTTGTAAAGTTGCTGATCTTAGTCCTGCAAAGAATCCAGAAGCGGAAGCCTTGATGTGGCAAAGCACTCGGGCAGAGAAGCTCTCCAGAGCAATCCTATGCACATTTACACAGAAGCAAGCCTTGCTGAATTCAGTGGAACTTCCAAGTAATTCTTATTGTATTACAATTATAGCCTGCCCTTTTTCCTTGCACAAAAGCCAAGGCAGCTGACATGATCTGCTCTTCTCCACTTTATCCTCACCACAACAACCCTGTGAGGTAGGCTACAATAGGAGTCAGTGACTGGCCAAAGTCACCTCATGAGCTTCACAGCCAAGCGTGATCTCAGCCTTAGAACTCCTAAATCCTTAATCCTTTTGAATTATGTGGAGGGAGGGGTTAAACCTTTCTTTAAGAACTCAGGAAAATATATAAAACCACAGAGAAAAGCTGAGTAGCTGTGATAACACCAGCTTTTAAACCAAAGAAAATGAAACAAACAGGCAATCCGACTGAACACTGGACAAAGAGAATGGGGGAAAGACTATTTATATCTGTCTATTCAGTTGGTAATTTCCCATCTAATTCTCTTTATGTATTTATTCCTTTATTTTTACACTTTCCTTCTTTCCCTTTTTGTCATCTTGTCTCATTTGAGATCCTCGAGGACAATTGGTCTGTTTCATGGTATACGACAGCCACTTTAAAAAAAATAAATGCATTAATCATATATTTTAAAAAAGGTCTTGGCCTCCAATTCACCAGGTTTCCTTTCCTGGGTTCACAGAACAGCTCCCTTCCTGGAGATTATGCGCTAATCTTAATTAGGAGTGGATGGGAGTTGAGGAGCTCTTAGCCCGTATTATGCATCTTTGATCTGCCTCTTTTCCTTTTCATCCTGGAAGAATAACAATTTCAAATACTTCCAGATTGCTTCCCCTAATAGGATTGACCAGAGACATTGTCAGTCTGACAGGGAGGGTGGGGGGCACTATTGACAGTGACTTTCAGGGTACAATAGCCTTTTAAAAGAGTCCATCCAGAGCTTGGGGGCAATTCAGGAGCGAGGCTGTTTGTCTTGGATATGACAAAAGCAAGGACAGGGACTCAAGCCCCTGGTTTCTAATTCCTAGAGACCACTTACTCTGTTGTTCTTGTGGATAAATGACCAGGGTCATTTTCAAACAGATGTTTGCTTTCATAAAGCTAGAAAAATTTAGTCTATAAAAGAAAACTATGATTTAAAGATGCTGAACTTGGAGGCTAGTTCCATATTCTTGCCCTCTTGTGTGTATGTACAGAACCCTGCAGGAGGCACCCGGTGCTTCTCATCGCAGAAGTCTGCTTTGTGGTTCCCCTTCTTTCAGGCTTGGGGTGGCTTAACTGGAGTCCTGCACTGAGCAAGGGGTTTGATCCAATGGCCCTCTGGCCCCTTCCAACTCTCCTATCCTCTGATTCCCTGATTCAGTTTAAAGCTGCTGCTTTGAGGACTAGAATTCATATTGTCCTGCCGTATGAATAATGAGGCTAAAGGATGTCATAATTCAAGGCCCTGCAGAGCTCTGACCACTCAGCAAAACTGGCTGGTGCACAAATCAAAAGCAGTTCGGGGACTGAAACTTTCAATGACTGCTGAGTCATGGTAAAAGTGGGAAATTTTGGCTTACCCATGGATTCTCCGTGACATGGAGACAGGCCCACATCATCGCAAAAGCAGACAAAAGCCCTACAGGAAGCCCTGCTGCAGGAAGTTATGAAGCTGCTTGGAGCAACATAGAAACATAGAAACAGGGAGAGTCAGAAGGGGCCTCCCAGGCCATCTAGTCTGACCTCCAGCACCAGCCGGCTCCGCTCACGGCATGCCCACCATGTGCATGTCCAGCCTATCCTTGAACACCCTCCAATGGGGCCTCAACGACCTCTTGTGGAAGCCCATTCCACGCCCTCGGGGTTCTGACTGTCAGGAAGTGCTTCCTGGCATCCAAATGGAACCTGGGTTCCCTGAGCTTTGCTCCCTTGGAGTGCGTCCTGCCTTCCTCTGCAGGGGAGAACAGGCCTCTTCCCAAGGATGGTGGCTCCCAGATCAAGGGGAAGCCTTATTCATTGCTGCTTTTATTAGGAACTTTACGGGCACTGCTCATGGTGCTGAACTCCATCCCCGAAGCGGGTTCACTACCAGAGAGCACCATGAGCAGTTCCTGTAGAAGCTGCAATGGATAAGATGCTCCACTGGATCATCAGATCTGCTAAGGTGCACACTTGATCGCCTGCAGCTCCTCTTTTGCCCTCCCCGATGCTGTTGATCAAAATATCATTTGCAAAGCAAGTCCTTTTCCTGCTGTACTATAAGCCCTCACTTTCCGTCTCCTTGTCTGGAATCACTGCTTGTTTGTTTGTTTCCAAGACATTTGGCCTCTAAGAAGCTTAGCTGGTGAGTAGAGAGATACATGAGAAATGTCTTTCAGATCATTTTGGACCGGAATTAGCCAGGTAAGTCCTTCCAGAACACAGATGCAGTCCTGGTCCAAACACCTCCAAGCCAGCAATGTAGTTCAAGGGCCAAAACAGTGCGTTTGACAGCGTGTCCTTGTCTGACACTGTGTGTGAAAAGGTCCGTGCTTTTCAAAATGTACACAATGCACACAAACATGCCTGAATCCATGGAGGAACCGCACGTTCATTTCAGAGACGGGCACGTCTGGTGCATACATTTGGGAGATCTTGTGCAGGGCAGTGGCAAGAGTGCAGGACTGGGATGCAGGAGATCCAGGCTGAAGCTCACTGGATGAGTTGGGGCCAGTCGTAGACTCTCAGCCCAACCCACCTCGCAGGGTTGTTGTCAGGAGAAAATGGACTGGAAAAGGGGGATTCCTCCTTAAACAGCCTTGGATCCCCTGCAAGAAGAACAGGCGATGCATATAATGAATACAAATAGCATGAATTTTCATGTGGAAAGAGAAAAACAAAGAGTACAATCTGATACAGGCACGAGACAGAAATGCTTAGAGGAGGGTATTTGACAGACTTTCATGAACTCATTATCCTGGTGGTGGGAATGATTGATGGCAAAAGGAGAAGGGGACGGCAGAGGTTGAGGGGGCTAGAAGGGGCCACTGGGGCAGTGGGAGTGGGCTTGGGTGGACTCCGGGAATGGTGGAGGACAGGAGAACCTGGAGGAATGTTGTCCATGGGGTCATGAAGGGTTGGGTACGACTTGGAGACGAAACAATGAACTCAAGTTTTGTTTTTGTTTTTAAAGTCTGGCACTAAGAGTAGGCATGATTGGGCCCTATTCAAGGGTCTTTGTCCCCGCAGGGCCCACTGGAATGGCACCTGCTCTTCACTGTGGCAGCCCATTTCTTCACCTGACTCTTGCTGCCAGGCAGAGCAGGAAATGTCATTTGCTCACCTGCTCTCCACCTGTCAAGCAAGCGAGTGGTACAGTGGTGAGAGACAGGAAGAGGAAGGGCAGCAGCTGCTGATACTGGCAGTGAGAAGGTCCATTCACTGAAGGTGTCTTACCCAAGCAACCCCAAACCTCTGCAGCTGGTGCTGCTGGCCAATGGCCTCTTCCAACATGAAGGAATCAGCTTTTCCTTATTTTGCATCTCCAGTATAAGAGCCGATGTGGCCAGTGGCTAAAGTGTTGGGCTGGGACTCAAGAGTTCCAGGTTCAAGTCCCTCCTCAGCTGTGAAGCTCACTGGGTCAGTTTGGTCCATTCACTGACTCTCAGCCTGACCTACCTCACAGGGCTGTTCTTGTGAGGATAAAAGGAAGAGGAAGAAGACCATGTAAACTATCTTGCGAAAAGAAAGCAAACAAGTGGAGTATAAGTGTAAGAGGCAAAGGCAAAGAAGGAGAAGGAGAAGACCGCCTATTGGGGGAAGGAGATTTTCAGGTGTATGTCAGGTCTACATTTAGATCTTCCTAGCCAGCAGCCACGGCACTTAGCTTCAGGTCTAGCACATGTGATGGAAACTTACTGGCTGTTGTCCTTCCTCCTTGGTGTTCACGTTTTACACTTCACTGCTTTAGTCATTCCGATGTCCTCCTCGCCATCGGCGGTAATGCATTATTAAATTTCCCTTTCTGGGCACAAGCAATCAAAAATTAATAAACACATAGAGCGCATTTCCAGTTCAGCTCTTTCTGTCTCTCCCTCACTCTTTGTGTGTACATGTCTCTCCCCCGCCCCCATCACAGGCTTTTGTTAACAAACAGCACGGGCGTGATGCACCCTTGCCGCTGTCACAGCTCACTTGCCCAGAAAATGGCATTTCATGCCAGCAAGTGGGGGGAATTTTCAGCCCAACATCTTAATCCAGTTCTCCTCACCCAGATGAAAAGTCTTTGGTTCGGTCAGTGGCTTGGCAAGCCCTGGCCTCTTCAACTCATATGTTTTTGGTAGATCACCTCTTTACAGAAGAGGAGGTGCTGTGGTTGCACTGAGCTTGCCAGTGGCCCAATTCTGCTGGATGCGCTTGTCTTGCTTGTTCACGTGGACACTTGAATGCCGTGTCAGGGCAATGCCTTTCTTTGAGCCTTTGTGTGGCTAGAAATAGCGTGCTAGCTTGTGAGCTCTGCAGCGGCAGAGGTGGTGTCAGAGTGAAGGCTGCAGAAGCAAACAAGGAAAAGCGAGAAGAGACCAGGACCAGAGACAGAGAGAGACACAGAATAGGGGTGCTGAGAGCCGCTGGCAGCCCATGGGCCTTGCAGTGAAGAATGATGGGCTACTAGTCCTCAGGTCCCCATCCAGCCAGTGGTTCCGTACTGGAACCAGGTGATCCAGGCAGCTCCACCACCAGCTGACTTGATGGAAGGCTAGCCATGCCCAAGACGTGCAGACACAGGAAATGGCCTCATACGAGTTCAGGTTATGTGGCTCTGCAGGGCCCCTTCCTGCTGCTTTTCTGGTTCTTTGTGGAGCTCTCCGGGACTGAAAATGAAAGTGCCTGCTTGCCAAGAGTGTGCCCTCGAGCTGTAGTGTTAGGGACTGACTAACTAGGCCAGGACCTCCTACTCTTTCACTGGGCTCCCAAATTGCTAGGAAGCCATCTGCCTAGCACTCTGCTGTGCATGATCCTTACCAGAAGAAAGCTCCAGGGATGCTGGTGCTCAGCATTACATGGAATCCCCCTTGTTAGCCAGAGTTTTGCCCTCATGGGCTTCCCCTCCTGCTGCCGCATCCCTTGAATCTTTCTGCCTGAGGTTTTTTGTCTGAAATTAAATGCTCGTCTCTCCCCTGCCCATCCATCCCTTTTTATAAATAAGGCTGTCTTTAAGAGACTGTGTTCTTAAGCACACACACAACAGAGGGACAGACACACACACACACACACAGAGAGAGAGAGAGAGAGAGAGAGAGAGAGAGAGAGAGAGAGAGAGA
>JAIXND010000771.1:6241141-6327447 GCA_023646645.1 Varanus salvator macromaculatus | reverse complement strand
AGAGAGAGAGAGAGAGAGAGAGAGAGAGAGAGAGAGAGAGAGAGAGAGAGATTAGATCATATGTACATTATCATACATGTGTTGTCCTGTGACCCCGAGGCTCTAATCTTTTCAGGACCTACCACTGCCTTGTGTTGTGTACAAGTAGTTGTGTACTGAACTCTTCACTGAAGCAGGCAGTACACAAAAGGAAGCATGTGGGATGCAAGGAAGTGGCTTTAGTATACCTTAAGGTGAAATATAGGGAGGACGGGATGTAACCCAGTTCAGGTGTGCAAGGAAGACAGGTGGATGCTGGATCATTTAATTAATTTGTCTGCTTAGCCTTCCTCAACGTGGTGCCCAAGATAAAGGTGAATGCAGTGCAGAACTCTCCAAAACGACATGGGAGCGAGATGGGGCTGAGGGCTGCAGCGAGAGGACAAAGTTCTCAGTAATCTGCACTCTGATAATACTGCAGTGCACTCTGTGTTGGGCTGCCCTTGAAGATGGTTCAGAAGCTGCTGCTGGAGCTGATGTGGCAGCCAGATAATAACTGGGACTGGGCAGTCAGAACATACAAAGCCAGTTGCGGTCCACCTCCATTGGCTGCATGACTGCTTCCAGTGCTGGTCTTAACCTCTCTGAAGCCCTACGTGGCTTGGAACCACGGTACCTGTTGGAGCACCTCTCCCAACCCTGGTCTCCCGGGACACCATGCTCAACCTTTGGGACCTTCCTTCAGGTGCCAGCCTCTCAGCAGGGTCAGAGAGTGGCAGCTACAGCGAGGGATGTCCGTGGGTTGTTCCATCTTTGGAACAACCTCTATGTTGCTGCCCACCTGGCACCAGGTTTGCCATCTTTTTGGCACCAGCTTAAGACAGCCCTCTTTGTGGAGGCCTTTAAGGACCTCCTTGGTCATCTGGGAACTAGATGTTTCTTGGCTAGGTCTTCTTCCTTTTATTTAATGTATTTTAAGGCTAATTAATTTTAACTGTTTAAAATGCTGTGGTATGTATTGTATTTTATTGTTTTTATATCCTGTTGTGAACTGCCCAGAGAGCTTTGGCGATGGGAGGTATAGAAATACAATGCATACAACAACAACAACGATTTTTCCTCCACCTTCCCACTAACCGAGTTTTGCTACCTGCCACTCCAGGCAATTCAACACCAGAGTCCTCTTTGCATTAAGGTTTTCATAGATCATGTTAAACAGAGACACTTTCCAAAGACTTGTGAAATAGCTTGTAACACCTACTGCAAACAATTGGCTTCTTCACAACAGGAGCCCTCCACATGCCTCTGAAATTCAACATTAAACTGAAATCCTTTCAGCACGGCCATCCCAATGAAAGATTGACACACATAAATGCCACACCCGATTGTCATAAACAAGAGAATTCAGGCCTGGTGGATACCAGAGTATGAAGAGGTTGACCTCCACCAGGGGGCTTCATTGCCCCTCCCACGAGAGCTGACATTTCACCCTGGGTGGGCTGCCCAGTCCCCTATCTTCCTCAGAATCCCCTCCTTCTCCAGTGCCCTCCATCCCATTGTTTTTATGCTGTGTTGTAAGCCACCCAGAGAGCTTCAGCTAGAGAGAGCATAGAAATAAAAGTAACAAAGAACAACAACAGCAGCTTGTTTCTTTTCTCAGGAGCCCAAATCCTGGGATTTCCAGCACCAAGGATAGCTCTTGTGAAGCTCAGAATGCAATGCGTCCGAGAAGAAACACGGATTGGCAGTGTTTAGGTGCAGTTACTAATTTGACTGCTGTAAGGCTGGTTCTTTGAATTTCCTTCAGTCTTTTCCATCCTTCCTCACCCTCAAACAATGTTGCTGAAATGCCTGTTAGACATCCTCCGAGCCACAGAATGAGAATGGGGTAGATCTTTTTCACAGAATTGGAGCATGGTTAGAACATTCAAATGACTTAGCTAAACGGGTGTTTCATCGAAAGTAAAAAGCCTCTGTTTGCTTTTCTTTCTTTCTTTCCCCCTCCACTTCATTTTATTCTTTTCTTGTTGAGGGACTAAAGGTTGTAGCTCTTATAGTAAACAGGCCTGTGGGGTTGTGAGAGATGAGGATCATTAGGAACGAGTTCTGTTTACCCTTTAAGGCCTGCCTCCCCATGTTGAGGTTTGCCTGCCAAAATCAGCAAACTGACACACAAGGTGGAACAGATCAAACATGCTGCAGCCAGAAAAGTCTTCCTGCTGCACTGAAAGCCACAGCATGCAGCCAGTTACAGTGGAATGGTACCGAGAAGCAAGGGAAGGAACGGGCAAGCATTTCATCTGGTTAATTTTTTGATTAGAAAAATCATTTCCCAGAGTCACAATTTTCTTCCAAATGGGATGGAAAGCATTTGAGATTCTATCCATCTGAATGCGGGAGAAAGTAAGACTGACAGAGTGGTCCCTCTAGCCCAGGGGTTGGCAACCTCTAACACTCAAAGAGCCATTTGGACCCGTTTCCCACAAAAAAGAAAACACCGGGAGCCGCAAAACTCTTTTGACCTCTAAAATGAAAATAACACTGCATATATCATTTTTTACCTTTATGCTACGTATAAAAAAACTATACTGTGTTGCATTTATGAAACAGATCGGCGGCTGTGCTGTGCCGGCACGGGTCGCAGATCGGCGGCCGTGACGCGTATTTTGAGCAATGGAGCCACAGCAGAGGGATTCAAGAACCACATGTGGCTCCTGAGCCGTGGGTTGCCGACCCCAGCTCTGGGCCCAAGGCTTGGCTTAGCTCTTCAAAGTCAGGGTTGAATCTCTGTGTAGGCTGATAGGGATGAAAGGGTAGTTGGAAACAAGGAAGCAGGAAGAGTGAAAATGTGACAAAGAAAATCCCTTAGCCATAGCGGGAGGGGGCCGGGATCAGAGAACAGGAGGGTATTGGCATGCAGACAAGATAGCAGGACCCTCGCTCAGCGTCCTCATGACTATTAAGAAACACGCCCTGCATAGGAAAAGCTCATTATAATTCCATTGGGAGGGATGACATGGGAGGGAAGAACAGGTATGGGAGGTAAAGGTAAAGGTTTGGGAGAGGCACGGAATAGAGGTAAAGGTAAAGGTTTCCCCTTGACATTAAAGTCCAGTCATGCCTGACTCTAGGGGGCGGTGCTCATCCCCGTTTCCTAGCCGAGGGAGCCAGCGTTTGTCTGCAGACAGTCTCCGTGGTCATGTGGCCGGCATGACTAAACACCAAGGTGCACAGAACGCTGTTACCTGCCCGCCGAAGTGGTACCTTTTTATCTACTTGCATTTGCATGCTTTTGAACTGCAAGGTTGGCAGGAGCTGGGACGGCGCACGGGAGCTCACCCCTTTGTGCAGATTCAAACCGGTGACCTTTTGATCCACCAGCCCAGCAGCACAGCAGTTTAAACCACTGCGCCACCCGCAGTCCCTTAACACGGAATAGGTGAACGGAAAAGATTGTAACCTCCCAGTACCCTGGCCAATGAGGGGGAAAGAAGAGGGAAGAAGTGTCTGGGAAAAGGGTATAAATATGGGGTGTGAACGTGTGCTCGGAGAGTTGGCAAGGGGAAGGAAGCCCTTCTGACTCCCTTTACAGCAATAAAGTTTCAAAAAAGAACTCTCTGCTACCTGGTGCATTTGCTCTTCTGAGGGAAGGAAGGAGAGTTACTAACATAGGCTGGAGCCACTGCCTGTTTTTCTGTGACAGGCAACACATTTTTAAGAGCTACACACCAGGCAGCTGCAACATTGTTCTTCTGAATGTGACCCATGCATGGAGTGGAAGCTGTATTTGTTTTGTTTCCATGGGGTTGCAATGCAGACAAGCCTCCTTGTGGTCCATCCCGGGCAGCATGACTCATCACAGCTAAATCGCCTGCCCACCTGGTTGCTGTGCCGTACAAGGATCTCCCAGCAAGTGGAGGCAGCATGGATATCGATTGGCACTGTATTCCATTGTGCCATAGGAAACAAAAAATAAAAGTTTGTTTCCATAAGAATGGAATAAAATCATTGTTTTCCCCCTTAGGCAGAATGAAAAAGACTTGAAGGGGTTTTTTGTGTGTTTTGTTTTAATTGGATGTGGAAGAAAGTAAAACTGGTCTATTCATCTACCCTTAAGCAAGACAAGAACAGTAAACATCATCCCTGCTGATACTGCATGGCTCAAAATTCTAATGAATGCAATTCCTTTGGTAGGAAATTAGAAACATAGAAACAGTCAGAAGGGGCCTCCAGGCCATCTAGTCTGACCTCCGGCACCAGCCGGCTCTGCTCATGACATGCCCACCATGTGCATGTCCAGCCTGTCCTTGAACACCCTCACCGATGGGGCCTCAACGACCTCCCGTGGAAGCCCATTCCACGCCCTCGGGGTCCTGACTGTCAGGAAGTGCTTCCTGGCATTCAAATTGAACCTTGGCTCCCTGAGCTTTGCTCCCTTGGAGCGTGTCCTGCCTTCCTCTGCAGGGGAGAACAGGCCTCTCCCCATCTCCATGTGACACCCCCTCACATACCTGTATGTCGCCAACAAATTTATTTATTTGTTTGTTTGTTTGTTTGTTTATTAAAACATTTCTATGCCACCCCATCGCACTAAAGCCTTGGGGCGGCTTATAAATTGGCATATATCATTATTTGTGGAGTATTTTGGATTCTTTGGAAGCAACTAGAGCAAAATAAGCTGATTCATCTATGCGTTCCTCCATGGATTTTGATGTCAAATATTCACCAGGTCTCCACTGGTGGGAAGGAAAGCAAGTTGGGGAATTTAGAGTCTTCTTTCCCTCAAATTCATATTGGAGGTGGTGCACCACTAGGATTCATATCTCTGAGCCAGGAATCATAACATGCTTCAGTAATTTCCACTGACTTTTCAGCCAATGTTTGAATTAGACATTTGAACTCCAATTTTATTAGGATATGGCAGCATAAACATTGAAGAATCTTGTAGCATCTCACAGACATATTGGAGCAAATTTTAGGAGTTAGTCTGATGCCTTTGAACAGTGCTTTTTTTGTAAGAAAAAGGGTGCCGGAACTCATGAAATTATTTACCTTTTACATGTAGTCAATCACTGTACACACACCCACACACGTCAGTTGTGTAATGAAACAACGGTTGCCGCCTGCAGTAAGCACTCAGCGCGCGACCACATGACCAATCACAAGCCGAGCAGCACCATCACAACCAGCGCGGACGAGGTACACATGCATCGGATTCGACACACAAGCAGCCCGCATGCACCGCTTTAATGATTTTGCCGCCCACCTGCTACACTCGACAGGGCAATTCAAATCCATGAGGACCAAACATCAAATTTTCAAAAGTTACTTTTAAAATTTGGAAAATCTGTCGAAAAAAGGTGCCGGAACTCCATTCCGGTGTGTTCTATGACAAAAAAAGCATTGCCTTTGAGTTGTGGTGCTGGAGAAGACTCAGGAGAGTCCCTTGGACTTCAAAGAGATCAAACCAGTCGATCTTAAAGGAAATCAACCCTGACTGCTCCTTAGAACCCCAGATACTGAAGATGAAACTCACTTTGGCCACCTCATGAGAAGGAAGTACTCAACTGGAGAAGACCTTGCTGCTAAGAATACCCTGATGCTGAGAACGATTGACCACAAAAAGAGAAGCAGGTGGCAGAGGTTGAGGTGGCTACATGGGGTCACTGGGGCAGAGGGTGTGAACGAAGGTGGTCCTCCATGGGATGGTGGAGGACAGGAGAACCTGGGGGAATGTTATCCATGGGGTCATGATGGGTCGGACACGACTTTGCAACTGAACAGAACAGAATCCATTTTGTCAAAAGTAGGGTTGGGACAAACACTTTTGGAATTTGTCCCTCCAGGATCCCAGAACTTCCTCTCATGCTTGGCCTGTCCTGCATAGCAAGCTGGGCCAAGAGGAAGTCTGTGAGTGTTGATGTGCCGTCGATCGTGCAACCTGCCCCTTCCCCATCAGGAGTGACTGCAGATGCAAGAGGGGACCTGCAAGAGGACATGGCCGCCGGCATTCCCTGCTGCGGCCTCCATTGCTGCCTCTCCGCCTGCACGAGGAAGCACACACTGCCCCGTTCCCAGGAACCAAATTTCGTCCACGCTCACTGCCTCTAGCAGCAGTGGCTGTGTGGGAAATGGCATTCCTGGCCTAGCGGGTGCAGCTCAATTCTTGGGGAGCATCCTGCAAACACTGGGCATAATTTCCGGGGACTTGGATTCTGGGCCACCACAAAGTGGACTGGAAGCAGGAAGCTGAAACCAGGACATCTGGCATATTTTCCACACCAAACGGATTCTTCACACATCTCTAGTCAGAAGTACATTCATACACAGTTGGAAGACATGAATACACATGGGAGATGTGAAGGGTGGAAACTAATGAGACTAAGAGAGCCAGTGTGGTGTAGTGGTTAAGAGCATGGGACTGGGACTCAGGCGATCCGGGTTCTAGTCCCCGCTCGGCCATGGAGCCAACTGGGTGACTTTGGGCCAGTCACAGACTCTCAGCCCAACCTACCTCACAGGGTTGTTGTTGTGGGGATAAGATGGAGGAGGAGAATGATGTAAGCTGCCTTGAGCCCTTTGCAGGAAAACGGCAGGATATAAATCGAAACATAAATAAATAAATAAATAAACAATAATGATAACAAATGCCAAAAAAATGATCTATTGCCTATGCAATGCTTAAGTGACCAGGTAGAACAGAATAACTGGTAATAAAACCCAATCATCCCAGCAATCCTAGAATGACCAGAGATGTTTTCTGGGTTATTTTTAACTTTGTGCAATCTAAAGCTGAGTCATGGAACTAAATTAAGTTCCAGAGTTGGACTTAACCTGCCCATTGTGTATTTTCTTGATCAGAGCATCAACTGCCAGATCACTCACTTACCGTCTTCACATATAAATGGGATTCTTGTCTGAGTGATCAACTCAATGCTGAAAGTTTATATTATTATTATTATTATTATTATTATATTTTTATACTGCCCATAGCCAAAGCTCTCTAGGCAGTTGACAGCAATAATCATAGAATCATACACTCAAGTCACCCATCCCACTTCTGCCCAGACCTGACCCTGCTTAGCTTCCAAGATTAGGCAGCATCAGGCACTTCAGGCTACATGGAAGCTATGCAGGGAAGTTTGCCAGTGCTCCATGCCTTAAGACTCCTGCATTTCCAGAAGGAGGAAGAGATTGAGAGCCCAAGTTACCAAAATGGGTGGCATGAGGTCTGCCTTCTTGGGGCCACCTGGGCATGTGTGATATCCGTACGCTTCGCATGTGGCAAACACTGCTATGGGGCTGCAGGTGTACAAGTACGCCACTAACTCAGGTTTCCCTTTTTCCCTAATGTGGCGAGTGTGTAAATTCCAGTGCACAGAGTATGAACACATCCAAGATGGCTGTGCTTACATTTGCATGGGGATGAGAAGGGCTAAAGTGGGAATGCTGAGTTCAACACAGCTGCCTTTGACAATGTTCGCATTGTTCTTTGTGAATGATGCAAAACCAGGAAGTTGAGTCCTGCCAAAATGCAGCCATGGGTTTAAAGAAGCGATGCATAAGACATGCTATTCTATCTCCACCAGTACCTTTGCATTGGTAGTGAGTCACACCAATTTTATCTCCCTGATATGTGTGTGTGAAGGCTCCACAGAGTTGTGTGATGGATGGGTTGTTGGCTCTTGTTTTTCTGTGGTCTTTTGGCCCAAGTTTTTGTTTTAGTTTTCCTTTGCTACTCTGAACCTACCTCTGTGTTTGTGTGTGTGTGTGTGCATGTTTGTGTGTATGCATAAAGTCACTGCCACAGCTAAGGTTCAGACAAAACCTAGCAGAAGCTGTCCCTTTAGCATTCACAGACAACCGCTCATGCTTGACCAGTCTTGGAAAGCAAAACAAGCTGAAAGCCCACGAAAGTTTGTGGAGCAAAAGTTACACAACCAGGAACCTTCTTGCGCACCAGGTGCAGCAACACAAATGGCGGCTGCACATGGCACAGAAAGGTACACTGCCTGCACCATGCATGGACTTGACTCTTGGCAAATGCTCCGAAAATGCTGGGCGCATCCGCCGGGAACTCAGGCTCATGGCCAATGCAAAGCAAGGCAAAGCAGACTGGAGTCCAGGGAGCTGAGCTCAGGGTATCTGATGGATTTGCACTTCCAGATCAGATTCCTCCCAAAGCCCAAAGCCCAAGCCCGGCCGTCGGACAGCCTGTGATGTGGACATTAGAGTAGGAGAGGCAAGCTCCAGATGAAACTGGAGGAAGAGGCAGGAGGCAAGTGGGGAAACGACCTTCCCATTCCTACATACAAGACACTACGGTATAAGGACAGCAGGTTGACTTTCTACTTGGAGAAGCAAGATATCTGCACCCAGCGAGGATTCGGCCCGTGGTGTGAGCCACGCAGATGTCAAGACGACTCAGGCAAACACAACCTGAGTGATTCACCGGAGGGATGGAATGATTCCTTTGAGGAGCCAAATGAAACCGTGCAGATGGGAGTGATCTTTCAAGCACTTCTCTTTGCAGGGCGTCTCACCTTCCACAACAAAAAGCTGCTTTGCAGCAGTGAGGCGTTCCTGGAGGGGGGGTTTTATGCATGGTGTGTGTGTGTGTGTGTGTGTGCGCGCACATGCATGTGCATGTACTTAAAGAGAGAAATGCACATGCCAAGATTGCACGCACGCTGCCAACTGGCATTCCATGAGGCCTTGTTAGGAGCAGACTCTCCCTGGCTTGTCTCAGCCAATCTGCCAGCAGTTTCCAGCATCTTTCCAGCATCCCCACCAGGGGACCAAATTCAGCAGGCCTGAATGTGCTACTAAAACAAAGAGCATTAATTATGTGGCCACCCAGACCTGCCCCAAAGCAACTTCCCAGTCCCCGAATGAAGCAGCAAATGGTATCCCCAACACCGGAGTCCAGATAAATCGCCCAGCCGTGTTCCCTGTGTTGTCATTTATTTTTTACACGTAACCTCTGCTTCAGAAAGCGCAAGGTAGCATACAGGATCCTCCTACTCTCCTTTTTATTCTCACAACAACCCTGTGAGGTAGGTTAGGCTGTGAGTCAGTGACTGGGCTAACAGCACCCAGTGAGGTTCATGGTCTGAAGAGAGGCAGGAACCCGAATGGACTAAGGCAGTCCTATACCTGAACCACTACACCACACTGACTTATTATTTTGGCATATGAGGCAGGAAATCCCATTATCAACACTAGTAAGGGAGTTTGAATCACACAAATTCTCTCAAGTAACCCTATCAACTTCAGCGAAACAACTCAAGAGTCAAATTTCAGAGTCTGCCCTGCTTGGGGTGTACTTCTGAATCACAGTACATGGGCTTAGAGATCCAGCAAGGAGAAAATAGAGCCAGTGTTGTCCCTTCGAATAATTTGTTCTCCTTTCAAGGTGTCAGCACCAACATAATCTTTCTCTTCCAGAAGCTGATCAATCTCTTTGAACCTGAGGACTGGCAGACAGCTTCAACTCCATCCCGGAGACCAAGACCGTCAGGGGACAAGCTAATACGTTTGCCATTTGGTTCCAGATATTTAATCCCACCAGAGCACCGGCTCAATTACTTTGCGGTTTGTTTCTGAGATAGAAAAGCCAATCAATGGAAAACTTTTCAGAGAATGAACACTGGCTTTCGCCTGGATGTGCTACAGTGAGCTTCATGCGTGTGGTTTCTCCACATTTGACACCCTCCTTTACCTCTCTCTACCATCTTCCATTAATGTCCATACAGGGCAATCAAAATGAGAGCCTAGCATGATATTTTACAGATCTTCTCTGAAATTCCTAGAATAGCTCTGTAGGTCGAGTCAGCACTACTGTCCCATATTGAGGCATTTGAGGTGGGTTGGTGGTTGAGGCCCCATCGGTGAGGGTGTTCAAGGATAGACTGGACATGCACATGGTGAGCATGTCATGAGTGGAGCCGGCTGGAGCTGGGGGTCAGACTAGATGGCCCGGGAGGCCCCTTCTGGCTCACTCTGTTTCTATGTTTCTATATTGGAGGTAGAGGACGGTGGGCAATCGGAGTCCCTCAGACTAGCTCTCCAATGGATGCAAAAGCAAAATATGAACCAATGAAGGCACCAGCATTGCTCTGCTTTCAACACCAGGTCAGCTCCTTCCTCTTTCTCAGGCATTTGGTAGCACAAAATAGGCTATGAGATATTGCTTGGATAGGTGTTTCCACTCTGTGTACAACTTTGTAGCTGAACTGTGTATTATAGATAGATAGTTTCAAATGTGCATTATAGATTGTATTTTGTTTTGTATATGTTGTGAGCCGCCCCGAGGCTTTGTTGCAATGGGGGCGGCATAGAAATGTTTTTAATAAATAAATAAACTGTGTTTATATTGTGCACAACATTTTATTTTGTTATTTTGAAAGCAAAACAGCCATAATAAATAGAGCAAGCTGAAATAGACAAATATATTTAAGATTGTTAATCTCTGCAAATCACCCCAGGAGCTTTGGCTATGGGGTGGTATGGAAACATTAAAAAGTAAATGGTTCTGACTAAGCCGCTCCAGTTTATAGGGAACAGGGGAGACTTGCAGTTTGGAGGGATGTGAACAATGGCAACCCAACCACTTGTGGCAATTGCACACCTGGATGCCATGGACAATATTCTTTTTACCCAAAATATTCGAAGGTGAGGCCAGGAAGCATCGCCCTCACTCTGACTTGGCTTCCTAGTGATGTCATGTGATGACATCATAAGCCAAATCAGAGTGAGGACAATGCAAATTTGAAAAGAGCACTGTTACCTGGAAATGCCAAGGATTCAATATGCAATCTATATGTCAGAGCCTTGCACACTGTGGGGTAGCCGGCGTCCCCCAACTCACATTCCATACTGTAATTTCCAGATAGGTGGTCCTACAGACTTTTCCTTCTAGAACTTTGTCACAAATTGCCTAGTCTAAAAAGTCCCAGAATTTTAGCCTCTTGCCGTTTGGGCTACCCTATAAACAAAAACATTCCTGGGTCCTGCTTGGCTCTCCGAATCTTCATAAGAATAGTTTCTTTGAATGTAAACACAAACCTGCTACCTTTTATCATATGTGGTGGACTTGTGTTAGGGCAAAAAAATATTGAGCTATGGATAAATTTTGAATTGTTCAGAAATGTTTAGATGAAACTTATTACTGAAGGAGAAAGAAGATGTTGCAATTTCACCCAACCTGGAGAAGCTTCCCTTAAACAATGGTCAAGAGAAACAGGACTTTCCAGGAAAAGATGGGATTGATTTTATGGAAGAAGGAAGATAGTGATTTCTGTCAAATTTGGAATTACATTATTATTTGGCTGGAGAAACGGGACTTGGTTTTGATCTAAAGATGTTTTCACATTATTTCAAAAAGGAGTATAGTAAGATCATAGAATGTTAAAAGGCATGTTGTAGGGGCTTACCCAGTAAATCTGATGTGTGTGATGATTGATATGTGTAGTTTTAGTTTAAAATCTTAATAAAAATAATAATAAAAAATATTGGGTTAAAATACACAAATGGCTTGAGGAAACGTTACAAAAACCTTTAACATTTAAACCTGAAGTTTTTCTATTAGGCATTATTCCTGATGACTTTGATAAACAAGCTATATATCTGCTTTTACATGTAATTACCACGGCGAGGATTGCATTTGCCCAACACTGGAGAAGCGAAGAGCCACCTACTGAAGAGCTGATTTTAAAAAAAGATTTTGGATTGCATGGAAATTGACATATTGACCTTGTCTTTGAAGGAGAAGGAAGATACATACTTCTATCAAACTTGGAACTATTTTTATTATTGGTTAGAGACACGGGACAAAGTGTAGAATTGAATATGGTTATTGATCGTTAAAAAGAGTAAGATGTCAACCCAGTATGTCCGATGTCTTGAATAATTGTTGTTTTAGTGTTAGATTGTGGAGAAAATAATAAAATTTGCAAAAAGAAAAAAAGAATGGTTTCTTCGCTTGTTTGTCTGGTTTCTATACCACCCAATAGTATAGGCAAAGCACTGTGGGTTGTTTTCTTTTATACCCCAAACAATATGCCCCATCTAAGGAACAAAAGAGGGTTCAGTGCAGGTCATCTTGGTC
This sequence comes from Varanus salvator macromaculatus, assembly GCA_023646645.1. Taxonomy (NCBI): domain Eukaryota; kingdom Metazoa; phylum Chordata; class Lepidosauria; order Squamata; family Varanidae; genus Varanus; species Varanus salvator. Next base: position 6,315,359 of record JAIXND010000771.1, on the reverse strand, counting down.
TCTTTTGAAAGCCAAGACTTTTAGCTGAAAGCTCCTGCAAACAGAATTAAAAGCCACTAAGGCGATGCTTTGCTATGATTTGTTAACATTACTAGGCCAAGCAATTGTTATGCGGGGAAAAGATCGATGGGCCAAGCATCACTACACATTTTCTTGTTTTGCATAGCCTAGGGAAGGAGCAAACCTTAAATTGCCAGTACTTGCTAAGAGCTGGAAACCATCCTTATGTTAGTTGAAAGTTGGGAGGGAGTGGGGATTTCAGCCACAACAAAAGCTTCTCATAGTAGTATTTTTGGTGCTGGATGCACTTTTATCTGGGGTCAAAAATACCTCCAAATACAACTAATGCTACTTTTTGTTGATGTAGGGCAAAAGAGAAATGCTTAGCCATCTTTTTGTTTTGTGTGTGGGACTTGCCCTCCATCTGTGCACCTGCAAATATACTTACTGCTTGAGGTGTGCCTGATTGGCTTAGCAAAGGCCGACTCTGGTACTTCGCACAGCACTGGAAAAAGCCTCTTTTATCAAGCTGCCTAGATGGACCAGCCCTACTGTTAGGTAGAGCGAAGGGCTTTAGCGGAGGGGCTGCAGCGGCCAGCCCTGGGTGTTCCACCTGGTTTCCCTCCAGCTCTGGCATTCCTCTGGGCATGGGACACTAGATCTATGCCCACCAAGCTCACAGTGCCCTGGTGCTTTCACAACTGTTGAAATTACATTCACCCGTCAGCCCAGCTGGCTCTTGTAGGTAGAACGTGGGATGGAGTGCCACCAGGCATGGATTCAGCCGACAGTTTTGCTTCGTCCAGCATTCAGACTGTTCCTAGCTCAAGTCCTTTGCCACCTGCATAGGAATCATTCTGCCAATTTGGGTACATTCCTATCAAACCCAAACCGGAACACAATCCTCAGCCAGCTGCACCGTCCACATTCAATTAGTACCATAATTCTGTCAGCGCCTAAGTAAAGAAGCAGGTATGCTGGGAGTTAAAGAAAAGCAGTGCTTTGATTAGAATGGCAGTACAGAGACACAGGTGTGTGAGACAGTGTGCAAGAACGCAGGTCTCAAGACACGGCACCCATTTGACAGTCTGCCAGAAATGCATAAATGTCACAAAGCAGAACAGAAAGGCATAACGAAGCACACGGTATTTTCTCGGATTACTCATTCTGCCTTGTTTTTCAGAAACAAACTTTGCCACTACCAGCAACATTTTCCTTCTCTCAAGCGCATGCAGAAAAAGAAAACGCTTCCAGGCTGTGTTTTCTGCTTCTTCTACACTGTTAGCCATGCACATCGTTCTGGTCTTTCCTTTTCCTGATTCTTGGCAATTCCCAGCATGGAGCAAACTCTGGTGTATCTTCCTGTATCCACTTTGCTATTAAAGATGGTTGAAAGAGCATTTGGCTCTTGTGCTGAACTGGACTGATGTGCTGGAATGAAGGGGAGAGTTATTCTTGGTGCATGTTCCAAGGTCAGGCGGATATGCACTCATCACTTGAGGAGCTGCCTGCAAGCCAGAATTGCAAGGGGGGAAGCGGAGGGGCTTATCTCAAAGGCAGCCTCCCCAGGTATTCGGGAGGGCATTGAGAATGGTCAGGAAGTGCAGCTGGAGGGAGGGGGTGTGGGAGAAGAGCACCCGAAGGCAGCTGAGCCTGGCATCCCATCTTGGTCCTCCTCGGGAGAGATGGGCCAACCAACCAGAGGGGCAATGGGCAGAGAAGAGGCTCGTCCATCTCCAGAGAGGGCATCCCAGAGGGAGGAGGCCCAGGAGTACTCAAAAGGGGAATGCTCAGAAGTAGTTGCTAGATTTGGTTCGGTGAACTCCTTGCTTGTTGGTTGTGCTTACTGGAAATGCACTGGAGAACAAAAGGCTTTTGCCAAAGAATGGTCTGTGTTTTGGAATGCAAAGGGGGATATTTGGTTCATAACTTGAGGATGAAACAATGTTTTTAACATGTGAACAGATGGAGCATAGATGCCACTGGCAAATGGATGCTTATATGGAAGTTTAGTCTGCTTTTCTTGAAACAGAAACAGAGTGAGTCAGAAGGGGACCCCTGGGCCATCTAGTCTGACCCCTGGCTCCACCCGGCTACACTCATGAGATGCCTACCATGTGCATGTCCAGCTTATCCTTGAACACCCTCACTGATGGGGCTTCAACCACCTCCCATGGAAGCCCATTCCATACCCATGGGGTCCTAACAGTCAGGAAGTACTTCCTGGCATCCACCCGAAATCTTGGTTCCCTGAGTTTTGCTCCATTGGAACGCATCCTGCCCTCTTCCACAGGGGAACAAAGGTCATGACCCACCTCTGCATGGCATCCCCTCATGTACCTGAATGTCACAAACAGGTCCCCACTGAGTCTCCTCTTCTGAAGGCTGAAAAGACCCAGCTCCCCCAGTCTCTCCTCATCTGGCTTTCCCTGCAAACCAGCCACCATCCCAGTGGCCCTTCGCTGCACTGATTCCAGTCTTGCTGTTAGGGCTGTGGAGGAATCCACACTGGGCCTGGCAATCTGATGGACCCCCTGGGCACATCTCCCCGGACCCTGGTCCACCTGGCCATGCTCCTGGGTCCGAGGGCCCAGCAAGCGCACCCACGCACTGCACGAGCAGCGTCCATCTTCCATGCCAACTCCACCTGCTGCAGGAGAAGGTTGCCGGCTGCCCATCCTTCATCCCAGGAGTGTCCTCAGATGGTGAATATACCCATCTCAGAAAACCCTGTTTTCATACACACGTGCTCACATTTCATATGCATGCACTGAAACTCATATAGCTACAATGTTTCATCTTCTTCACTTTATGGAAATCCAGCAATAAAATGTTAATTGTACAAAAGATGGTTGAATAGACTCAGATTCATAGTCAGAGTTCTAAGAGCAAAGCACACCAAGGCCACTGTCCATTTTGCTTCCTCCTTCATTCATTTTTTCCCAGTCTGAAAGCTTGTGCCAAACATGGAGATCTTCACAAATTGCAGTACATTCTCATGAAATGTTCACCTAGGAGCAGCCTCATCCTTCATCTTCGGCAAGAAAAATCTGAGGCCGGCCAGGTGATGGCTGGCACACAAAACTGCACATTGGGCTTCAAGCCAGAGAATGGGACTTGCTTGCCACGTGTTGGGAAAATTTGGATAAATCCCGTCAGAAAAGCATTACTTCTGTGTGCTTTTGCATTGTGGGATCAAATCCTGTCTTCCTTCTCAAAACCAAGCAGTCACTGTTTAAAATGGCCTTCCTCCCCCACTCCTTTCTCTCACCTTTAGCTGTGGGCTACAGTACACAGGCCATTCAGGCCAAATATACATTGTAAACAGTCATTGTTGGAATTCAGTTTACAAGGAAGTATCTTTTGATAGCCCAGAGGCTCCATGTGCCCTGGCCAATTCAGAATGTCTAGAGTAGATAAGAGTCTGGAGTTCATGCATAGTTTCAGTGGCTTGAATTTACATGTCTAAGCAGACCTGGAGATGGGTTCAAGCTACTGAACTAAAGTGTCAATACAGGCAATTAGAAATATTGTAATCTCATTGTTACTGTGTAATTGACTGACATTTCTTCATCTGTTCTGTATGTGATGACCTCAGAATCTTATTGTAATCTCTGCATTCTGTCATCGATTGCCCTGTACCTGTGTACCTATAAAATACCCTGCAATGGTGTTGAAGCTTTGCAGCAGAATTCACCTCTGCCTGCCCGGTAACGCATGCATTATCGTGAGTACTGTGGGAACCTTGGGGTAAATACAATAAAGCCTCAGATGGTCTGGATGCTTGATCTTTCCCACGAACCCGAGTTTGATTCCCTCTTCTCAAATTGAGATTCCGGGATTCTGACACACGGAAGGGATAACCACCAGCATGTGGCATCAAGACCTTCTGCACCATCACATTATTGTAAGTAGCTCTATCAGCAAGTTTCTGCTCGCGCGCACACACTCCCTGCACGCACGTATGCACCCAAACACCAGCAGAGGAGGAAGGACCTGGGGCTTGCTCTGAGCAGCCAGCTGGCAGCCCAAGTTGTGTGACCAGCCATGGCTTAGCAGATAAATATAGAGTCTTTGTAGTCATGAAACTAATTTAATGCACTTCCGGAAACAAAGACCGCTGTGACGTCAGCCAGCCAGCCAGCCAGCCAGCACTTTCCCCAGAGTTCCCTCTGCAGATGTTCAGGGCTGAGAGAGCAGTTTTTATGAAAATAATTTTCCTGACAAATGAAGGAGCCACAGAGCTGATGCAATGCAGCCAAAAGCGTTGCTTTTTTTAATGCAGTTGCTGATTGCTGGACGGAGAAAACTAATCGCCTCTGATGTGCTGAAAAGAACCCTTTGAGCATCCTGTTTTCATTCTCCCATAAAAACAAATTGTTATCAACATTCACACCATCGAGGCAGGGATGGGTTGGGGGCGGGAGGGGAGGAAGGAGATCACTGCTCTTGGATCACCGGGAGCACAGAGAAATCTTTAACTGGTTCCCACCAGAGGCCGCCTCTTTCCACTTTCTGGTTTCCTCCAGGATTTGTATATCCACTGGTGTGTGCTTATATAATGTATTAATGATTATTTATGTGAAACATTCATATCCTGTCTTTCCACCAACCTGCTCAGAGGGGCGTCCATGTTCCCCCTCTTCTCTATTTCATCTTCACAACAACAACCCTGGCAGGTAGATTGAGCCAAAGGTCTGTGCCTGGCCCAAAGTCACCCTAGAAGCTTCTTGGGCTACTGCAATGGATTTCAACATTTGCCCACCAAGGTGACGTCAAAGGGGCTTTTGCAAACCATAGTCAACAGTGCGTGAAGCCATTAAAGCAGCCCCAGCCAAGAGACAGGGAGATGCATTGAGAAGGAGCAGTTTGAGCCATTCGTCCTTCAGGAATGTTTAAACAGAACGCATCTTTTCCGAGTCACATGGAGAATCTGTTCCAGCTCAGATACCCAAGAGGAGCTGTTCTGCTGTGTCCTGAGAGGCTGCCGAAGGTCACTCAGTGAGTAGCTGTTGGCGGTTCCCAAGGGTGCACAACCCCGTTGACTTGGCCTTTTGTACCATGACTGTCCCCCGACACCACTGAATCTGCCACCAGGTCCCAAAGCACAGTTATTGTGCTTGAAAACAAGGAATACACCAGAGCCATGATCCCATAAGCTTCCAAAGAGCACAATCCTGCTTCTAAACAAGGGCTGCACATTGCGTTTTCAAGGAAAATCACTCCTTCCATTGTTGCTTTGGCTGCAATCACGCGAAGGTCATCTGCGGGTGGCAAGGCTGTGGCTTCCCGTAAAACTCTTGGGAGGCAATGCAAACCTCAAAATCAAGGCAAGTTTTTTCTTCTCAGAGATTCAAATCAATATATCTCCCTTCTCTGTGTTATTCCCTTCCTCCCATCAACTGTACAGAGGTATGAGACAAAGATGGGGTGGCCAAAGGCAGACACATCCACCCCTGCCATGCAGAGTTGTAACTGCAAGAAATTTGTATTAGAAGGATTTTTTTTTCCTTTCTCAGCCATGGTAGCACATGGCCCTGTCAAAATGCAGGGCTCCCAGCCTATGGCATGCGTGCTTGCGTTGTCTGCCCGAAAAGATCCATCACAAACTGGCAAGGACAGGGCACCAAGAAGAAACAGAAGAAAGAAAAAACAGTCTGTCTCCTGTCACTTCAGGTGTGACAAAGTGAAGCGATTTCATGTCAAAGCCTGGAAGTCCTGATGGTGCCGAAGGAGATCATTTTCCTCCAAATGATATCTGGTCCACTTGGGGTCAAAAGAGCAATATTCTAATAAGCAGACAAAAAAGACGGCAACATTATGTTTGTTTTATTTTCAATTACACTCTATCTTTTCTCATTCCTAACATGTTTCAAGAAGAGCACACTCTTCCTCAGAGCCTCAGCCATGTCCCATCTTGGAACGAGTTCTTAAAGTTATTTTAAAGTAGAGTCCAATTTGACAGAGAACATCTGGTTGGAATCAGGAAAGCCTTTGTGGTGGAAGGTGGTCCAAAAGGTCTTTTTTGCCATCAGCACCACTACAGCCAGCATGGAGCTGTGGTTAGACTGCTGGGCCAGGACTTCAGAGATCCAGGTTCTAGTCCCCATCAGCCACACAGCTTCCAGGATGTCTCTGGGACCGACAATGGCTTTCAGACAATGTCAGCTGCAGGAAAAGAAGTGTGGTATTACCAGAATGTAAAGACATTGGAATCTCTCACTTCCAATTTTTCAACTCCGGTGTGGAAACATAAAAACAGGGGATGTGATCTTTAACGGCTTCGGTTTCTTTATCTTCTGCTATTTCCAGATTCTTCAAGGAATCTTCCTTCCCCAGGCAAGAGGTGTGCAGTGCCTCTGAGGCATTCAAAACTTATGAATTTTGAACTGGTGGGCAGAAAACTGATACCATGTTCAGTTGGGTCCATGCTGGCCCACACAAGCCGGCAGGAAGAAGGTCTTAAGGACACAAGAAAAGCCCCCTTGGATCAGGCTCGGTTGTTGATTATTATCCTCAATGGTTGGCCATGTCATCCAAACCCACTCATGGTTACCATTGTGACTTACCATGGCTGAAAACAACATAAGAAACAGTGGTCTGTTCTAAGGTTTCCCCCACGACAATTGTCCATTGTGTTATCCGAATCTGGACAGCAAAACCCCTCGTGGGGAAAGTCCCAAGACAAGTGAGCTGTCACTACCATCTCCACTGGGGAAGTGGGTTTCGGCTAGGATGGGGTGTGCCAAGCAGGGGGCATCCCTGCCTAGCCCTGCCCTCTTTTCAATTTTCAAAAGGTCCATAAAACAGCAAAATCAGTCCTTAGACACAATCTAATGCAAGTTTAGACAAAAAGTGAAACCTCTGGACCTTTTCTCTGTCTGAACAAGCACAAGGATTGTGCTCTTAAATGCCCAGTACAAAAATAAAGATGATGCTCTATCTAGAATAAGAGGAGTTTTTTTGGTGGTGGTTCCTGGAATACCAGAGAAGGACTTTCCTTTTATTTATTAATTAAGTAATTGGAATTTTTGTATGCCGTCCCATTTGCATAAGCCTCAGGACGGCTTCCAACATCATAAATAAACAGTCATACAGACAAGAACATATAAAATCTGGATTCATCCTGTCTAAAAAATTTTAAAACCAAAAAATAATATTAATAATTATTAAATAGTATTAATAATTATTATTCCTTTTCTGGGAATGAAGTGTATCATGCCCAGTAAACACAGAGTCTCTGTCCATCGCACCACAATAATGCTGAACTTGGTTTCAGGCTGAAGACAGCATGGCTTTGAGTGAGACACTTTCCTGTTAAAGATCCATCATTTGGCACTGAAGGAAGTTTGCAAATGAAATACCAAAGCAACCATTTGTATTAAAAACGAGGCACCCTGAATGGCAAAGAACAGGGCTGGATCTGTCTCTGTCAGATGGTGTGTCCAAGGCCGCTATTTCTGGCTTGCTGTTTTGGAAAGATAAAGGTCAGTTATTTCAGAAACCTTCCTCAATGTCTTCTCCTGCATGTCATTCTGATGTCTCAGACTCATTCTGACTTAGGCAAGCAGAATCAGGGTTTGCTTCAAGGCAGTCTGCAGGTTGCAAAGAGCACGTGGTGCTAACCGTCTTTTCTTTCTGTGGCATCTCTTCTTCTTGAAGAGGCGTCCTCCACTTCCAGCTGCCGGCTGACACCCTTGCACTTGTGGTTCCAATGTCTCTGCTGCTCTTTTAGGCTGGGTTTGCTGCTAGGTGACTCTTGGACTCCTCTAGTTCCTCCTGCAGCACCCAAGCCCCGTAGGGCTTAACTTCTTGGTTCCCTGGATGATACTTGCTTCATCCCATGCTGGGCTTCTTCTAACGCTGCCTTGAGCCTCTTAGCTGAGCTTCTGCTGAGCCCTTTTCATCCCAGCCCCTTGAAAGAAAAGCCAGTCATCCTGCATTAGGGAAACTTAGACCAGGAATCAGCCAGGAGCATCCCTGCTGTCAAGCAGAGGGAGGCATTTGCAGATGTTAAGAGGTGGCAGCAAAGTTTGGAGGGGGAACTCTGACCCATACAACTGGTCCCGCACCCTCTGAGTGACCTGCTGCTATCAGGTATGACAGAAGACAATGTCTCATCACCAGGACCGAAGGAATATCTCAACTGCCAGTCCATCAGGTTCAGAGGAGGGCAGCAAGGATGATCCAGGGACTGGAAGCAAAGCCCTGAGAGGAGAGATTGAAAGAATGGGGCGTGTTCAGCCTCAAGAAGAGAAGACTGCAGGGAGATAAGGTACCACTCTGCTAACACTTGAAAGGGTGTCACGAAGAGGAAGGCCAGGATACTTTCTTGATCACCCCGGAGTGCGAGATGCGAAATAACCGGCTCAAGTTATGGGAAGCCAGCTTCCAACTTCCAATATCAGGAAGAACCTTCTGATGTTGAAAGCAATACCACAGTGGGACCAGTGACCTGGAGACGTGGGCTCTCCACACTAGAGGCCACCAAGATGCCGCTAGACAGCCACCTGAGGTGGGTGGTCTTCCCCGGAGGCCTGCGCTGAGCAGAGGGCTGGACCTCATGGCCTTCTGGCCCCTTCCAGCTCTACTCTCCTATAATTCTATGATAGGCTGTGTTGAAGGGGTGGGGGGTACATTCTAGGTGGCCCAATGTGTGAGCAGGATCCCGGATAAGAGGCCTTTGATCTGATCCAGGATGGCTCTGCTTATGATGCTGTGTTCTTATACATAACCACACTCACTTAGCGACAACCCTGTGAGGTAGGATAGGCTGGAAGGTAATGGCTGAGAGTGCTCAGGCTAGGGGTGTGCCACATGGCTGAATGAGGGAGCCCCCACTTCAAAGCACACATTCCTAAATATTGCACCCTCTCTCTCCATTTCTGATTGGCCAGATTTCGTGGCTCCAATAGCTCCCTTCCCACATTTTGCAGGCACGCAAAAGCACCCATTCCATAAACCAGCCCCTCTTGTGGATTGTCATTTCTTGCAAATCCCACAAGTGACCCCCCTGGTGACCCCCCCTCCCCCCAGAAAACATGGGCTATTTTAGAGCTGGGTGTACTTTGTGAATCATGCCAACAACTCACAACTTGCTAAGTTTGCATGACATAAGCACCTATGAAGGCGATTGGTTTACAGAAGCAGGAGCTCTGCAGCTGCCCCCAAACCTTGGTTGTATTTAAAGCACCCTGATCATGCAAACCCATCCACGGTATCACTGACATCTGTCAAAATTCTTTCTAAACAGGTTAAAATCCAATTCTGCAGGCAAAAATTCCACTCCTGTTTGGCTATGGATGCCCTGAGGATATCATTTTATCCAAGTCCTCGCTGCTGTTTATATTCATAATCAGCTCATTCTATGCTCATCAGAATGTTATACAATCCTGCCCAGCAGACCTTTAAATTTGATTGCTGCTGATAAAGTCTCTTTTTCCCAAGTGCTTCCAGCACTATGGAAAACATGTTTCACAGGAGAATGCAATGCTAGAGTGATAAATATGGAGAAAAGACTCTGCAGCCCTGGGGTAATAATCATTCATAGGAAACCAACTGATAGTTGTTAAGTAGTTCTGGAAATGTAATAAAATTCAACTATTGTTACACATCCAATGAAGTTAAACACACACAAGCACACCCCAGATTTATCCTGTTGCATTAGAATTAGATAAATATATAAATTTTTGAGGCCATCGTACATTTTTGAAGGCATAGACTTGTTAGGCTTAATTCCTTTACCTACTTACCTAGGAGGTAGAGGAGATGTCTCATTGAAATCAATCGGAAATCCTTCCGAACAGACATATATACGATTTTATTCTCTGTCTATTGCAGCATAAAACAGCACAGGGTTTTATGATGCCTTAAAGCCTAACCTTTCTTCTTGCAGATGTTTTTGTTAATTAAATCCTACTTCATTGCATGCATCTGGTTGGCAGCTCTTCTCCATGAATGATTAACCCACGATCAGTCTGTTTGTCTTTCAGGTGCCACGAGGTTATTTCCAGATGGGAGCCCACAACAGAAGCAACAAAGAGTTGCAGCCCTTAAAAATTAACACATTCATTATGGCATCAGCTTTCTAATCACCCTGAAACTTTCATCTGTAGAGCAGCTCCCAAATTTATCATTATCGCGATCAGTGGGATAGAGCCCACTTAATCAGATTCTGGTCTGACTTGATCCAGGACCCTCTTGGTCATCCTTCTGCCAGTCCAAGGTCTTTGTAATGCTCTCCTCCAGCACCACGCTTTGAAAGCACCCGTTTTCTTCTTGTCAGCCTTCCTCCCTCTCCATACATAATTATGAGAACTAGAGTTTTGAGGATGATCTTGGCCCTGGTCCCCAGTAAAATGTCCTCACAGTTAAGGTTCTTTTCTATTTCCTTCATTGATGCCCTTCCAGATCTCTGTCTTCTCGTAGTTTCTTGGCCACATCTGAATTCATGAGTGAGTCTAAGATCTTTCATAGTTTGAATCTCTTCATTGTTAAACCTAGAAGTTCTGTCAGTCTTCTGCAGTCATGGTTTCTGTTTTCTCATGTTCTGCTGCCTTTCCACTTTCATCCGTTACTTTCATCAGGAGCTGTTTCAATCCATTGCTGCTTTCTGCCAGTAATATGGTTTCATCTGCATTTCTTCAATTATGGATGTGCCTTCCACTAATTTTCACTCCTTCCTCTGATCCTAAGCTAGACTTCCTTAGGATAAGTTCTGCATATAGATGGAACAGATAGGGAGATAAAATACACCTGATACCTTTGCCTATAGGAAACCATTCTGAGTCTCCATTTTCGGTTCTAACAGTAGCTTCATGCCCACGATACAAATTCCACATGTACACAAGGCTACATGAGGGCTGGAATGCACTCATTTGTTTCAGAACCATGCGTAGCATCTCTGCCGTAATAAACATGGTGTCACATTGTTGTTACATGTAGTCAAGTTTTCTCTGACTTATGGCAAACCTATGAAGGGATGTTCTCCAACATGACACCTCCTTAAGGTGTCCTAAGATGCTTTGTTTTCAGATAAATGACACTTCAGGCTGTTTACAGATATGGAAATATATATTATGGGCCAGGGGAAGCTGTTTTGCTGTATGCTATCAAGTCATCCCTGACTCACATTTACCCTATTATGGCCAATTGCAGCACCTCAAAACACCCCAAAAGTAATTGGCCAGAGGAAGGCCCCAAAAGTAGTTGGCCAGAGGAAGGCCACATAGTAAAAACACCACAGTTATACTGTCCCAGAAGGGTGGGCAGATAAGAACAAAATGAACTTTGTGTAACCCATATGGGGAAAATTTGGATAAATCCTGTCTGAAAAGCATTACTTCTGTGTGCTTTTGCATCGTGGGATCAAATCCTGTACTCCTTCTCAAAACCAAGCTAAGTCACTGTTTCAAATGGCACTGGAATTCAGTTTACCAGGAAGCATCTTCCTAGTCCAGAGGGCTTCTTGTGCCCTGGTCATTCAGAATGTCTAGAGTCTAGATAAGGGTCTGAGCTTATCATGAATAGTTTCTCAGTAGCTTGCATCTACATGTCTAAGCAAACCTGGAGATGGGTTCAAGCTACTGAACTAAAGTGTCAATACACTGCAATTAGAAATATTGTAATCTTATTGTCACTGTATGATTGACTGGCATTCCTTTATCTGTTCTGTATGTGATGACCTCAGAATCTTATTGTAATCTCTGCATTCTGTCATCAATTGTCCTGCACCTGTGACATGACTGAGAGTGTATAAAAACTCTGTAGTTGTGTTGAAGCTTTGCAGCAGAGTTTACCTCTGCCTGCCCGGCAATGCATTATCATGAGTACGGACCTGCGGGGAACCTGGGTAATACAATAAAGCCAAGATGGTCTGGTCACTTGATCTTTCCCATGAACCTGAGTTTTATTTCCTCTTCTCAAATTGAGATTCCGGGATTCTGACACCCACAGCTAACGTAGTAGCCTGACCTCGAATACAGTAATCAAAGGGACAGTGGAAACTGGTTCTAGCCACCATGAAAGTTGCAAATGTTCAGGGAATAAGAACATGGCAAGCCTGTGTGAATCTCAAGCAGATCAGAAATAGACATGGGGAATGTCTGGTCCTTGACAGCAGAAAGGACTCTTTCTCCAGCACGGGAGGGGTGCGTACATTGATGTATCGATGTATTAGATGTGTATTAGGTGACCTAATTGGTTACCTAGGGTATAAAACGCATGTACTGGGGTGCAACTTTTGAGACACTGCTTTGGGCTGAATGTCCCCTTTTGTCTCCCTTTATTCTATAGTGCACTAGAATAAAGATGGTTTTGGCTCTAAGCCTCGTCTCAGGCTCCTTTTGACTCAGGTCTGGGGTCCACCAGGATTTGCCCTAGCAGTTCACTGGCTGAGTTCGGTAACACTATGAAGGCCCTTCAAAATGCCCTGATCTTGAAGTCAGAGGGAATTGAAATGTAGCCATTACAGAGACTACCTTCTCTATTTATTCACATTTTTTAGACCGTCACAATAGCCCCATGGCTCTCTGGGTGGTTTATAACAATTAAAACCCATCAAACAAAACATAAAGTCCGACAGATAACAAATTCAAATAATAATTCATCAGTTCCAATAAAAACATCCATTCCAACAGCAGGAGCACGAACCATGTTGACCTCATACAATATTTGTACCTTAACAGTGCCATTCACAAAAGTGTTACTGGGCGCTATCCCAGACTTCCAGGCATTGTTTTCCCGATTAAAAATCTTTCCCCATTCTTTTGTGACCCTCTTGAGGAACTTTCGCTTATGGGTTTGGCATCACAGTCTGCCTTTGCAGTGCCATCTGCCTGCAGCAGAGCATCCTGGGAGATTAAACTGTCCTTCCACTTGTTTTTGAATTTGTGTTCCATTAACATCTTTCCAGAGGTCCACATTCCATTTTGACAGCAAATGGAGGCTGTATTGGAGGTGGAAAACTACATTTCTGGTGAAAATGCCACATACGTTTCTGCTAGAATGCTGCACTAGATGGACTTTGGTCTGAGCAGCATTGTTTTTCTTATGTTCTCAAACTATAGCAGGCATGAAGTGGGACAAAATAGTGTTCTATTGACAGTTACAATCAAGCATTCTCAGCTGGCCAACTTTCATGTTTCCAACTGAAAATGCATGTTTGATTTGTTAATGAACATGCTTTGGAAAACACTTTTGAAGGATGTAGCTTTGTATTTCAACAGAAGCTGAGAAAAATGTTTGAAGTATACAAAGAAACCCAGAGAGCTGCCATTGTCTTACTTTTATTGTGGGCTGTTTGGATTGCTTTTTCTTTCTTACTTCCTGAGCTCCTCTCAATAGAATTACCTTCTTGGCCAACTTCATTAAGTACCTTGTGGTCAAGCCCCTCAAGAATGAAAAATGTTTTTCTCTCTGAAGAAATGTAAACAATTTAGTTTGACAACATGATGCACCAGACAGAAACAGTCTCTGAACTTACCCATAAAAAGTCTTCTGGGAACCAGCTTAGAAAGGGTGGTGTATTTGCTGCACCTGAAGAAATCTAGCACAACACAAAGGAAACTGTTCTGCTCACATATTAAACGCACCTGTTTCACAATTGTGATTCCAATAATTGAGGTTTGCAAATAGATTAAGTTTTATGGCAGTAAATTGTTGTTATTTTATATCCTGCCCTTTCCCTCTTCTGAGGAATGCAAGATAGCACAACTCTATTAAGTTGGGCTGAGAGTCTGTGACCGGCCCAAAATCACCCAGTGACCTTCATGGCTGAGTGGGAACCAGAACCTGGATCTCCCCTGTCCAAGTCCCATGTTCTCACCACTTTTCCACACTGGTTCTCCACAGATGGATATTGGCAAGTAGAGTAGGGTAACTGGAATGTTGCAGGACTATACAATAACTGTGAGAAATGCCCTTCTGTAACAGCACACACAAACATTCTACACAATTTTCACTCTGTTCGCTAGAACTAGGGATGTGTGGTGTAGTGGTTAGAGCATGGGACTGGGACTCAGGCGATCTGGGTTTGAGTCCCCGCTCGGCCATGGAGCCAACTGGGTGACTTTGGGCCAGTCACAGACTCTCAGCCCAACCTACTTCACAGGGTTGTTGTTGTGGGGATAAGATGGAGGAGGAGAGATGATGTCAGCTGCCTTGAGCCCTTTGTAGGAAAAAGGCAGGATATAAATAAAAAAATAAAAAAATAAATGTGTCTCAACAAGATTTGGTTTGGATCCTGCTTCAGAGATATGAAGAGAACAGCATCTTTTGTGACAAGAGAGGAGTTATGATGTGTGAATTTGTCTGGTCAGGGCCGGGGGGGGGGGGGGTTGAATCACCCAATTAGGACCAGGAGACCTGCACTGAGCCAGGAGCTGACAACCTTCTTGGCCCCTTCCAACTCTACTGTTCTAGGATTCAATGAATTCTATTCAAGTGGCAAGAAATGTGTCCCATTGTTTTTCTGAAAACCTCCTGACATGAAAGTCACTTGGAATAGTGAAACAAAGCTATCTGTGAATCTGAACCCCCTCTCAATGCCAGAATCCCAGCTCCTGGTCTTTAATGCTAAATGCAGGCAGATGCAACTTCAGCTCTTTTGTCCATCTAGAGTACAATCTTATTGCCTCCACCTTCAATGCCCCCTGAACTCAGTGGCTCACATGCACCCTGTGCTAAGAAGGAGAAGCAGCAACTATCACCCTGACCTGCACCCTGATTTTATTAGGTGACTATTTTCAACCATCTACAAAAAGCACCATGGAGGGGAAAAAGAGGGAGTCTGGAATGCAGGTAGGATTCTGGGAAGCATTCTGGCCCTTTCCCACCCCCTAGGAACACCCCTTTTCCCCCTTCTGAGGCTTGTCTAGACCTCTGCATAGGCAGCTGCCGTGATCTGAATTGCTTTTCTTCTTTATGAAGAAAAATGAGAACTTTGGTAAATTCCTATCAAAAATGAACCCAATGGAATTGTCTCTCTCTCTTCCCTGCCTCAGGGCGTGCCTTTTGATGTGAGCAATGCCATCCTCGGAGCGCAGAAACTGCCGGCCCTCTTTTCCTGGTTGGCCAATCCAGAATTGGACCCTCGCCTGGTTTGGTGTATGAACTCCCCTCTGACACATCTGGGCTTTGCCTGATGCTCCGGAAGCTGGCCTAGGTTCATTTGGAGCGGCACCTGCTTCTGGTCTGATGAAATGGAGATCAGTAGAAGGGAAACCAAATGGAAACAGAAACAGAGGCCAGAAATAAAGAGTGCAAGCTAAAACTCTGGAGAGTGTAAAGGGTCAAGGAGACATTTCAGGATGGGGGAAAGCTTCCTCAAGAATATTGGGCCGCTTGAATTCCCACACCTCTTTAGATACAGCATCCTTAAAAAGCAAAAAGCTGTTTTCTGTTGCCCATGTTTGCTCCCTGGGCCCTTAGAGCTGGCAAACCCAATGCCCTGGCAGACATCTGGCACTTCATTTCTTTTCAGCCAATGTCCGATCACTCTGCAGTGCTCCCTCTTCTGCTAGTAGCAAAACCAAAGCAACCCCCCTCCCACTACCCCCAAAAGCCAGCACAGGTCTTTGAAATAAAAGGGCAGAAGTTTCAAGTGATTCCTTCAGAAGAGTGACCTTTAAAAATAATAACAACAAGAGCTTTGAAACAATCCTGTTCATGAGGATAGAATCACAAATATTTGTTCTCTGCTTTGATGCTAGCCTTGCGCACTCCTTGTGGGCCAGAAGGAGCAGAGGACCATCAACAGATGGGGTGGTGACCCAGGAAGACTTCATCTTTGAAGAGTTTGTGGTTCTTTTTTAAGAAAGCGAGAACTGCCAGGAGATGACGTGAGTCTTAACTTTCATTTCGCTCAGAATTTGGACTGAAATGTGAGGCTTTAACAACACGAACTCCAGGCTGTCCATTTAGGTGGTATTTAGGAAGCACAGTAGAGGGGCTTGTAAACTACAGGTCCCCAGCTGACAGGGGGAGAGATGCCTCCAGTCATGCAAAATGGTGAGCGGTGGGCTGCAGGTTTGGCCTCAGCAGCCTTCCTTAACTTGGCAGCTTCCAGATGCATCAGGCTGCCAACTCCCATCAGGTTGGCGGAGAATGAGGTTGTTGCCCTCGGACACATCTGGAGAAGTCCACAATGGGGAAAGCCGGTCTGCACCTTTTCTTCCTCCCCATGAGAAAGGCCAAAATGAGAAAGCAGCATGACAGCCTGGCTTGGATTAGAACAGCCTTTCACTGACAACACGTTCCACTAATGAGCCAAATAGAAATGAAACATCCTGATTGCAGAAGTGTGTTACCCCCTGCCGGGAGGCAAAAGCACCAACTGTGCCATCTCAGAGATCCCACCTCAGAAAAAGTATTCTCCATGAAGACAGATTGACTACAATTCCATTAGTTCAAAGCTGCAATCCCATTTGCCCCCAGCCGAGCAAGAAGGCAAAGCAGCCAGAGGAACATGATCAGATCTCCTGTCGGTCTTTCCAGCAGCTCAAGGGCCTGGATCCAGATGTGGCAGGGTTTACTACCTTCTGTGTAAATATCCCCATTCAAGTCACCTATCCTATCCTTCCACCAGCAGCCCGTCCTTCCTTGACACCCACTGCAGCCACGCTGGGGGCCTAGCAGCTAAATTTCTCCTTTTAAAAATCAAGTGAGGAACAATTGTGGAGCTCTCTTCTTACTTTGGCCTCCTAGACATGATTACCAAGAAAGAAGTCACAATGACATCAATAGTACTTACTAATAAATATGTCAATATTCGTCTGAAATGTCTATAGAGTAGGACAATCCATGGGTGGGATGTAGTCCACCAACATCTGGAGGGCCATCTGTTCATGGACTACAACTCTCATCAAGGCTAGCCAGTGTTGCTGATAGTGAGGGGTGTTCTACTACAACATCACCTGTTGGGCTGTGCTTTCCTCCTCCCTGTGGTATAGTGGTGAGATTTTTGCACTGGGACTTGGGAGGTCCTGGTTTTAGTCCCCACTTGGCCATAAAGCTCACTGGGAGACTTTGGGCCATTCATTGACTCTCAGACTAGCCTACCTCACAGGGTTGTTGTGAAGATAACATAGAGAGGTGGAGGAAGACTAGGTAAGCTGCCTTGAGCTGCTTGCAAGGAAAAAAAGGTGAGCTGTAAATGGAACATCATTGTAATAATAGTTGTGGTAGTAGTAATGTGACAATTAGTCTCATGGGATGCTCAGGCCTGGTTTATTTGGAAAAGGAGTACCGCCACTATTCATGAGTTGCTCCAGCATCCACACCTTCCAATGGATGCCAATGCCTCTAATGAGAGTGGATCAGTGAATCCAGCCCAGGTTTTCATGTGAGCTTTAACAGGGTGCTGAGTCCCATCTTCAACATCTCTTCAGCACCATGGGCAGCTCCCCTGACAGTTCCACTGTGGTCTAGACTAGATGGGTGATTTCAAACCCTTCTACAGCTGGGGACCGGCAAAAACAGCAAAACCTCCTTGGAGTCCCCTGAGGCAGAAATACACAGCACCACACACACAATACAGTTGTATGTGTATTAGATTTCAAACACGATGCCAAAAAATTCTCCAAACCAGCCAGAAACTGAGCCATGAAAATGCCAATGAAATAACAAAATACCGAAATTGTTGCAGTGTGGCTCCCAGCCAGCCCCCACCAAGCTGTCTCTCCCTTCCTGGTCTCCCCCCCCCTCCATCCCCCAGAGGCACTGCCATGCACCCCACTAACGTGATGCCAACCAAGGAAGATGTGGTGGAGCACAGCCAGCCCCTGCACTGGTCTTCGGCGAGCAGGATGCTGCCCCCCAACGGACTGGCAGGACATCTCCCATGAACTGGCACCAGTCGAAAGCCACTGGACTAGAGCACCCAAAGGAGCCATCACCCCACACCGTACCCTTCCCATAAATTAAGGGGCGTTGAACTGTCGTCCACCTGGCACCTCAGTCTGTCCCATTGTGTGTCCCAGAAGGCTGAGACCCAATTTCCTGGCTCAGCCCCTTTCCTCCAACCTGCTGGGTAGTTCTGCATATTTTCTTGTCTTTTCAGATTCTATATGGCTGAAAAGCCTCCCCTAAGGCTCCATTACTGGCAGGAAGAGCTAGAAGTAAAAATATTTTTGCAAGCAAAAATATATTTGTAAATGTTGATAAGTTTCGAAAAGTTACCAAATACGCTGTCTGCTCTACTCACTGCTGGCAGGACTTCTCTGAAGCTCAGGCACAAGCGGTTCAGTTCCACACTGAATTATAGTAATTCTGAGACTTGAAGCAGCAAAAATTGCTCACAGCCCAGATAACCAACTGACTGGGGAAGGAAGCCCTGCTTGGTCCTTTGTCAGTCCTTTGTCACTGCAAAGGACAAAGTTAAGGCCCAGTGAAAGTACTTGTAAAAAATGCATGTGGGTTTTTGTGGGTTTTTAAAAAAAATAATAGGAAGAATTTATTCAATTTGAGTAGCCTTGGAGCAGAAGCTCTCAGGATAATGCACAGAAGGATAAACCCAATAATAAAACACAACAAAAATAATTTTAAAACCAGCAGCAAAAACAACAGCCTAAAAATATAATTTTTCAAAGAAGAGATTAATATTGAAGCTGCTAATCTAAGGAAAGGAACCATTTCAACTGCAGCTTTAAATATAGCAATAAAAGTAAACTTTTGATGGGAGAAAGGGCCAGGAACTGGAAAGACCAGAGAGTGTTGTCTTTCCTTCTAAAAATGAGGTGAGTAAAACCCAGAGGGAACCCAGAGGGTTAGCAATAAGCTCAAAACTCAATCAGTAACAATGTTAGTAGCAAGTAAAGGGAGATTCCATTTCAGGTGAAGCAGAACTACTGAGCTGTGAGTGTTGACGTGGCAAAAAAGTGATCATCCTGGGGAAGGGGAAGGAGCACCGTGGGTTGTCCAAACTCAAATCACACCCAAAATAAGCTTAATGTGTGATCCCTATTAAGCGCTTAGCCATGCCACCTCGAATACAAAAATCTTGCAAGCCTTTGTAAAGAGGCTCAGGGCAGTCCTTTAGCAAGCTGGCCCAATTTTAATTGGATGTATTTCTGAATAAACATTAATAGAATCGCACTACTGTCAGGCTCTGGTAATGGAGACTCTCCAGGGGGAAAATTGTTCCAGTGCGAGGGATAAGCCACCGACGGTGTAATCCTATGAATGCCCGGTCCACTCAGAAGTAAGCCCCATTTAATTTGATGTGGCTTACTTCCAGGCAAGTGTTTAGAGAAGAGTGTCCTTGGAATATGCTGGGTTTGTTGGATTGCTTTAACAAGTAGGAAAGTGGTGGGGAATTGCGGGGAGGGGAGACCCGGAAAATGCAGCAAGCAAAGCACTCCAGTGAAATGAAAGAGGAAAAACAGGGTTTTACCACCTTCCTCCAAACTGATGAACTACCACCCCCATCAGCCCCCAGCATAGAAGCAGATTGGATTCTTGGTCAGTCTGTGGTTTGCCTCCCCAGGAAGGAAGGGCCAGGGGATTGATAGGCCAGCTGTTTTATCCATCTCTGCTTCCTGGGATGCTTGCGGGTGGGGGGAGGATGCTGAGTGCTTGCAGGGGTCTTAAAAGCAGGCATGCAGCCCTCCCAAGTTGGCTTCTGGCCGCAGGGATCCAAGCACCAATGACACTTCAGAGGTGGCTGGTACACACACTTAGTGCCCTCTCTATGTATTGGACTACAATTTCCATTATCCCTATGCAGCCTCAGGCTTGTGGCTGCTGTAGACCAAATACTGAAGATGAAACTCAAATCCTTTGGCCACCTAGTGAGAAGGAAGGACTCCCTGGAGAAGAGTCTGATGCTGGGAACAATAGAGGGCAAAAGAAGAAGGGGACGGCAGAGGATGAGGGGGCTGGATGGAGTCACTGGGGCAGTGGGAGTGGGGTTGGGTGGACTCCGGGGGACAGTGGAGGACAGGAAGGCTTGGAGGAATGTTGTCCATGGGGTCGCGATGGGTCGGACACGACTTCGTGACTAGCAAGCAAGGCCAAAATGTATGGAGGGCATTAAATTGCAGGCACACCCTGCCCTGGAACAGTCCGCCAACACACGGCGGCCTCGAAAACAATGTTTGTGGCCTCGAAAACAATGAAGCCATGGCTCATTTTCTGAACAAGAACTCGAGAGTGTGGCCATGAATGTGGAATGAGAGTCTCTCCCCCTAGAAAATTATTTTTCCCCAACCAGGATGGATTGGCTGGTGATTGATAGATTGATAGATTGATTGATCGATGACATTTGTATGCCACCCCATCGCCCATAGGCTCTCTGGGCAGCTTACAATAAGGCAAAATACAAAATCCGTACAGATAAAATAATATGAGCAGAACAAATGCAAATCAAACACAACTATACAATTTACAATAAGACCAAAAATAGTCTGTACAGTCCGTGAAGAGGACTTTGGTGCATTTGCCCCTGTGGTCTTTGCTGCCCTCTCTGCAAAGTAACAATAGCTTCGTTTGTGAGGCAGTTTGGGCTGAGAGTCTGTGACTGGCTGAGCGGGGACTCGAACCCAGATCTCCTGAGTCCCAAACCTGCACTCTTAAGCACTACACCACCCTGGCCCTCTACTGAGGATACAGTATGCCCTTAGCATATAGGCCAGTCATCCCCAACCAGATCCCCTTTGGATCTCTTGGATAGCTCCCATCATCCCCAGCCAACATAGCCAATGACCATGTTAGCTGGGGAAAGTGAGGCTTGTCATCCAATTCATCTGAGGAGATCATAGTTCAGTGCAGGGAAAGACTGGGGACAGGCCGACAGGCTGGGAGTTTTTTCTCCAGACGGTAATTCCTTCCTTCCTTCTTCCTTCCTTCCTTTTTTCAATAAAACTGAAATGGATTATCCCAACAAAAACATCCCAAATGTTTAGGAGCCTGAGCCTGAGAGCATTCTGCTCTTTTCCAAGCAGCATTTGTATCGTAAATGAGCAGAGCACGGTTCAGAATGAAGTTTTAAATAATACAGCGTGACCAATAAATAAATGATCAGATAAGAGCCAAGTGGTGTTTTCTGCTTCCCACTCACTTGCCCTTGACGTGAAGGGAAAGAGGTCAGGCTGGTTCCGTGGGAAGGATTACTTTGTAGAAATCCCAAGGCCACGGCTGGCTTGAGGTTGTGGGCAGCAGTGCCGGTTTGGGTGTGGAAGCTGCAGTTGGACAGCAATACTTTTTTAAAAAATTGGTTTTCTTCCCTCTGCCTGCACAGCAATGATTTTGTTCGGACCCATGGCCTCCACTGTGTGTGTTTTCACCCCGATGATAAGAAGGAAAATGTGCCTCTGAGAACATACAGAATGTTTGCCACTCCCCACTGCAGGTCAGTTCATGGGACTCCAAATTTATTTCTTTGTGTAGTTATTTCTTTGTTTCGTACCTCATCTTTCTACCAGAAATGTGGCATTCAAGGAGCATGAGGGAAAAAACATTTAAAATAGATTAAAACAATAAAACACATTTGAATTAAATAAAATAGTACCCAACCCACTTCCAGACCAAAGTCCTTCTTGAATAAGGGTGTATTTGCAAACCAGTCTCCCTTGAAAGTGCATCCTCAGCCTGGGAGGAGCCACCAGAAAGGATCTCTCTCTGATTATTATTTATTATATTTCTATCCTGACTTGTTACAAGGAGCTCAGGGTGGCTTACATAATTCTTCTGCTCCAAATCTCATCCTCACAACAACACCCCTGTGAGGTAGGTTGTGCAGTGAGGTTGTGACTTTGTGACTGGCCCAAAGTCACCCAGTGAGCTCCACAGCTGAGTGGGGACTTGAACCCGGATCGCCTGAGTCCCAGTCCCAGGCTCTTAACCATCACACCAAATTGGTGGATTACTGCAAATGTGTACCTGATGCTGGAAGTCTCAAAAGACAGGCATCTCCAGATCTTAAGGACTAGGAACACTAGTATGGGAAAAGGCCCATACTTTCAGGTAGCCTGGAGCCAAGGTATATGTATCATAACTGGGAGTTTGAATTTTGCTCAGAAACTGATTGGTGGCTGGCAGTGTAAGAACCTTCTTATACCATCAGACACTGGCCCTGTATACTGTCTTCATCAGGGGGCAACAGGATACCCCTGAAATCCAAGTTCAGCATGAAAGTGCTGTCGATTCTCCTTTGATCTCCAGCATCTGGTGCTTGGAGGAGTACTGTCTGTAAACAGGGATAACAAAATGTGGCCACCCGGATTGGGCTGACCCCGATTCTCCATGTCTTTCCCCAGTCCTGTGTTATTTTGATGCTGTGCCGTTCCGTTCACTGGACACAATAGAGTTCCTGCAGTTCCCCATCTGAAACTTGGAGGGTGGGAGTTTCTGTGGCCTTCTGTTTCCAAAACAGACCATGGCTTGTGCACTTTTTAAAATGCTAAGGGAAATTGCACTAAGCAGAAATCATAGCAAACACCATGATTTCTGCATTTTGCACCAATAGGCACCCAAAAAGCATGTGGATGTCGCATGATTTGTGTAAAATTGGCCAATCTCAGAAAAGCAGCTGAGTGTACGCACACTATTTTAGCAGGCTTGTTGGATGCACAGAATGCAGCCCATCTTAGAGCCGGAAGTCCAGGCGAGCTCAAATTGGCACCATTGCGAGCTGCGGTAAACCGAATCATAAAATCCCCTGGAATTCACCCTCCTTTCAGATTCTTTGCCCATCCGGAGTGAACAGCCATTCACCAATCCTTTCTGTAGCGAGGCATTCTGCAAATCGGCCTTCCCAAACCCGGTGCTGTCAAGATGCATAGGAGTACAACTCCCATCATCCCCAACAGGAGGAGTTTGGATCCTGTGGAGCCATGCCACCATGACTCCTTTTTTGACCTGTCCAACTTTGGCAATCTGGCAGTCTCAGGAAAAGGGTTTCTGAGCGCACTAAGAGGGAAACCCGGTGAGCAGAGAGACCTCAGTCTGTCTTTCTTGGGACCAGAACATTGTAGTTCCACCCAGCCACCCATTTTGTATTTAGAAGTACCACTAACACACATCGTGCATTATGGATTGCAAGAAGACAGGTCCCTGCCCCAAGGAACTTGCAATCTAATCTTTTGTACAAGGGAAACAGTGGAAAGCGAGACAAGGAGAAGCAGAGGAGGAAGTTGCTTTGGTTGAACATGCTTCGGCTGGGTTGCAGCCCGGGCTGTGCCACGTTTTCCGTGGAATAGCTGAGCTGTTAGGGAATTGGGATTCCAGGGAGCTGCTACAGAGCATGTGCAAAGGCAGACCTGAGCTCCGTATCATCTATACCAGTGGTTCTCAGCCTGGGTCCACAGACTCCAGTGGGGGGTGGGGGCATAATGTCATCACGGGGGACCACAAGGGCTTGCAGAAATGTTACAGTTTTTTCAAAGTTAAATCTGAATGAGTGAGTGAGGGAATGAATGAATGAAAGCAAGAGGGAATGGGAAATGGAACAAAATCTTAATTTTCCATGCTTGTTTTGTGAAACTTGGCTTGTTTAACCTACTGCCTCAATTAAAAGCAGAGGTAATGTAAAAATTGACATCAAATTTGGAATTAGCCTGTCAAAATACCATAAAATGGGCCATTTGAGTGAAAAGAGTGTGGATACCATTAATTTGAAATTTGTATGGAATCATTGCAATAAAGATATTATAATAGGAGTGTGTGTATTAACAGATTAATTTATTTCCCCTTCTCTCCAAATCTGAAGGCCCTTGAGAAATTTGAAATAATTATTTCAAATAATTATAATTCATGAGAAAATTGGGAAAAAATTGATGCAGTCTGATGCTTTAAATCTTGAGTTAAGTCTTGGTTGTTCGTGGCCACAAAAGGTATTTAAAGGGGTCTGTGCTGAAGGAAAAGTCGAGAACCACTGGTCTATACTAAGCGGTGCAGCTCTCCAGGGTCTCAGGCAGAGGTACCCCCAGCCCTCCATAGCGATGCCACAAATCAAACCTGAAAGTCTTTGCAATGCTGGGACCCTCCGGCACTGCTTCTGGCCCTTCCCCAAATTAGGAAAGTTACCATCACACAGGTGTTCCAGACAGAAGGAGCAGCAATGAAGAAGATTCTCTGAATCTGGGGCAAACAGGAAGCCCAATATAGATTTAAGAGCATGGAGAGAGTCCTTGGAGCAGGGAGAGAGCTGGACGAATTGGCCAGCAGAGAGCTGGGCAGAGGAGAGGGGACCAATAGCAGGGTGAGAGATACTAGAGTCCGAGTCAGTCCTGGGATCTCTGCTCTCGAATCACAAGTACAACATAACGAACAGGTGCTCTGCACATGCTCCAAAGCTATTTGCCCAGTCCATGACTGAGCTCTGGGACACATCCTCACAGCTGGCTCAAATTAGCTTTCTGCCACTGTGAAAGGGACCTGAAGCTAGAGCTTTTAGAGTAATCCTGCCCTCATGATCTCATCGCAAAGTGTGCCTGCTAATTCTTAACGCAGTAGCTCCCATGGGATTCCCTTTGGCTTGTCCAGAAAACAAGCTAAAGGCATCAGCGACAGTTCCTAGCTAATGACTCCCCAGATTCTTCCATCCCAGGTGCTTTTATTCCTGCTGTTGTCCTGTTTTGTTTTTCAAAAGAGGGAAAGAACAGAGTGCAGAGGAAGAATGATTTGTCTCTTTAATTCGCATTCAGGTGGCAATTCCTCCTTCTTGAATGCTGTGTCTATTGATGCTATCAGACAGCCTAGAGGGAAATCCCAAGAATGGAGTCCATTCATCACTGGCACTTTGGTTGATGGCTTGATGTAGGATGCAGAAATAAGCACACAAATAAAGCATTTGCTTAATCAGTTGGCTCTCTTTGTGCTACCAGCTCCGGAGAAATACAGATGAAGGAAACAGAAGTCTGACTCTGGTGCATCCACACCACCATCTAGAGGGCATTCCTGAACATTCCTGCCCAGGATGATCCATGTCACCACACTGGGTGGGCGGCTTGACTCAGGGCGGGTGAGCAACCTGGGGCCTCCAAATAGGTGGCCTAGAAGGAAGACTTCTTTCTTCACAGAACACACTTTGACTAATGGGGGCCCAGGGCCCAAGCACCTGCAGGATTGCCAGCTGACGGTATTCCCCTAAGGAGCTTCTGCAGCAGCTAGTTGACTAGTCATGGACCCTTGGCCTGACCTACCTCACAGGGTTGCTGTTGTGAGGACAAAATGGAGAGGAGGAGGACCTTGTAAATGCCTTGGGCGGCTTGCAAGAAGAATGGTGGGGCATAGAGACAATGCAATATAACCATTGTTCTAGCAGCGACTCCACACTGAAAGCCTTGATGGAGTCATAGTGTGAGAGGCCACCGTGCCAGCCAGCCAGTCCACCCTCTACCTTGATGCAAGGCATCCAGAGCGTGACTGTCCCAAAGGAGGGCTGTGCAGCCACTCCTGAATACCCCCACCAAGGGAGAGCCCACCCACCAGCCTTCGGTGGTTCCACTGTGAGCCACTTGCATGATGAGCATCTTCCTCCTGCTGCTCAGCCAAAATCTCCTGCCCTGGGACCCCAGCCCCCAGGTCTAGTCCTGTCTTCTGGGACAAGTCCTGGCCAGGTGTGGGGGGCATTCAGGTGTCCCCCTTCCCTTCAGCCTCCTCTTGTCTGCTGTGCCTCTTCTAAATCCCCCCTAATGTGCCTACATCCTCCTTTAAGCCAGCTGTGGAGCAAGCTCAGGAGGGAACACACAATCTCAGTGCATCACGTCCCCCCTTCTCCTCGCAGTCGCCACTTCCATGTTGGCAGCAGGGCAAAAAAGGAAGGAAATGCACCCAGGGAATCAGGAGCAAAGGTCGCAGCAGGAGAGCATTTCCGCCCAGGGCAGGGGGCAGTGAAACGGCAGCAGGCCATCCTGGGAGGCAGGGGGAGTAGTACAATTTACCCCCTCCCCTTGCCATACTAGCCACAAATGACCCTGCTTCTTGGGATGTCTGGCCTTGCTTAAAGCACAGCATGCAGAAATGCACAGTACCCTGGACAACCTCTGTTCCTTCCTTGCGTTGAAATATTCCTATTTTACCGCAAGGATGTTTCAAGGACAGAGGCAAGGAGCAAGCCCAGCCCGCCGTCGGTTGCAGAGGAGGGCATGGCACAAGGGCTTTATTTGTGACACTGGAGCTTCCCATCTGTCAGGGCAGTACATTCCCACTGCGGCAGTCATTTTCCCAAATTCGCTTGAATTTACGCTTTTGCAGAAAGCTCTGATTAGTTAACTGCCCAGTAAAAGAAAGAAAAGATGGATAATTATGGACACAGAACAGAACAATGGGAAACACACATCAGACGTTTCCTTCAGTGGGAAATGAATTCAGGGATGCGTTAGATGTCAGCATTTTGCTACATGCAGGAGAGGGTTTGATGCTGCGTGTAAATTGTTGCATGCGGGTCTTCCATGCACAAACGGGAGTTGTTTCGTGGTGACCAGGCAGTGTCAAGGGACCTTGGAAACTCACTCCAAGATCAGAGCTGGGATTCTGCACTTGGAACACCTTCCCTGCTCCTTGCAGCCAGTGCAAAATGAACACCACAACCTCAGAAAAGGGGTGCGGGGGTGCGGGTGGAGGGATCTGTCTCACGGTGGTACTCAGGTCTGGTCCATGGTCAGCTGCAAGGTCCCCCAATGTTGTGCAATTGCTAGTGATGGATTAATCAATCAATTTTAATTTCTGTGATTAACTTTAGGATTTGGATTATTAATTTTCTATACCACCCAACAGCCGAAGCTCTCTGGTCAGTTAACTTCTTTCCCTTTTTTCCACTCATAAGTTTGATTCATCTTAAACTTTGAGACTTTGTCCAGTCTTAATTCTGGTTCATCCCAAACTCTGCCATACTGTTTTTAGAGCTCACATCAAAATACATGAGCATCTTTGCACACATTTCTCCCAATGCTGTATACATATCTGCCTAATAAACACATTCTTGATAGCAATTCTCCTAATAAAATGCATTTTAAACTTGGTTTTCCTAATACAAGCATTTTTGTCTGCCTTTCTGGATTAGAAAGCTCTGTTGCAAAGAAGCACATTGCAAAAGATAACTCAGTTATCTCTAGGTTTGCTTAGAGATTCAAAAGTGTGAAATGAGGTCAGTCCAGAAATGAAAATGTGAACTAAATGCATTTCTAAATGCTTTCCGGGCCACGAAGACACAGAAAAACAGACACTGCTTCCAGCAAATTAATTGGCTCTGATCTGAGATTGGCACACTGTTTGCTGGGCAAGCTATAATGCCAGTGCGCCCTTTGAGGAAGGAGGGGACTAACCCAACCTCCCACCCTGCCTACTCCACTTCTAGGTTATTGGTACTCTCACTGTTTGTCGTTTCATTATGGTTTTAGTTCCAGTCATTCTGCAACTCAAGGTGGACTGCACCGCAGAACGTTTGGTTCTGGAGGGGATATGAAAATAATTGAAGCATATTATATATTATTAATTGTTACAGTATGTGAACGGTGGTAGCAGTGGTCTCCGGAGTGGTGGGGGCACTTTATTATTTTCTTTTATTATTGTGTTTTTGTTATGCTATATTATTATAGTTGTGATGTATTGTATTTATGTTCTTTTTTGTCTAAAAGAAATAAAAAATGGGGGAAAGGGAAAAAAAGAACATTTGGTTCATGCAACACCTTTTTTTTTTTTTCCAAACCATTCATTTTAAGACACAAATCCATCAGCAAACCTATCAGAAGTAAGCACTATGAATCATGCTCGTTGTTGTTGTTGTTAGTCGCGAAGTCGTGTCCGACCCATCGCGACCCCATGGACAACATTCCTCCAGGCTCATTCCTCGTATCCTCTGGGATATGAATCATACAGAACCAAAAATAAGTCCAAAGGACTTGATGGATTTGTAGTGTTGTGCTATATTGTTCGGGTATGTGCATTTGATGTGCTTCTTCCAATGCAATCTGGTATTCCCCGTTCAGTGAGCATGCCACATGGCAACAGACGTTCTTGGTTAAAAACTTATAATATCCTTAAACGAGTAACCTGATTTAATAAAAGGCATTTTGGAGGTCAGGTTTGTTCCAATTCAGGAAAGGGAATTTGTTTTGGTTTAGAGTTTGGGTCCATGTTAGGATCCATGCTTTGCTTCCAGGCTGACAAGGTAACTTTGCTGCCCCCTGCTGGAAAGCAGCATGTCTTGCTAACCTTTCCTTTCCTTTCCTTTCCTTTCCTTTCCTTTCCTTTCCTTTCCTTTCCTTTCCTTTCCTTAGGCGCGCACTGACTGTGAACGATTGCTGCTCTGTGAGCCTTCAGTGGAAATTCTAAAATGCTCTATTGTTACGATATCACTGTTTCTAGAATTGCAATTGCCTGTCTTTAAGAAAATTAAGATCATGGCATCCAGTCCTCTCACTTCCTGGCAAATAGATGGGGAAGAAATGGAGGTAGTGACAGATTTTATTTTCCTGGGCTCCAGGATCACCGCAGACGGGGACTGCAGCCAAGAAATTAAAAGACGCTTGCTCCTGGGGAGGAAAGCTATGGCAAATCTAGACAGCATACTAAAAAGCAGAGACATCACCCTGCCAACAAAAGTGCGTATAGTCAAGGCTATGGTTTTCCCAGTTGCAATGTGTGGCTGTGAAAGCTGGACCATAAGGAAGGCTGAGCGCCGAAGGATTGAGGCCTTTGAGTTGTGGTGCTGGAGGAGACTCCTGCGAGTCCCTTGGACTGCAAGGAGATCAAACTGGTCAGTCCTAGAGGAGATCAACCCTGACTGCTCTTTAGAAGGCCAGATAGTGAAGATGAAACTCAAATACTTCGGCCACCTAATGAGAAGGAAGGACTCCCTGGAGAAGAGCCTGATGCTGGGAACAATTGACAGCAAAAGAAGAAGGGGACGGCAGAGGATGAGGTGGCTGGATGGAGTCACTGAGGCAGTTGGTGTGAACTTAAGTGGACTCCGGGGGATGGTGGAGGACAGGAAGGCCTGGAGGAATGTTGTCCATGGGGTCGCGATGGGTCAGACACGACTTAGCAACTAAACACAATTTCCTATCTAAAGAGGTGCCACATTGCACACTGTGGCTTCTGTGTAGCCTGACGCGCCTGATCCTGCCTCATCTTGGAAGCTAAGCAGTTTGGGCCTGGTTGAAATCTGGATGGGTGGCTTAAATGGTGTGACCCACCCAGAGAGCTTTGGCTATGAGCAGTATAGAGAAGTAATGCAACAATATAGTTTGCCTTAGGTTCCTTTTTTTTTTTCTTCTTTTTACCAAACTTCTTCTTCTTCCCTGACTTTTATCATTTGTTCTCCTGCAGACGCCCTTTCAGCCCAAGAGCTGAATTTCACTTTGGAGGAGCTCTTGAGGGCTGCAAGCAGACTGTGGGTAGGCCCAAAAGCACAAGGAAGGAACCAAACACAAAAAAGTATCATCTTACTTGGCTTAGGTGTGTAGTCTCACACACGCACAAAGAGACCTGGAACTCCTACCATGCACCCACCAGCCCTGAAGCTCTGAAAACCGTTCCCGCTTTTGGCATGGAGGAAAAGCTGCACAAAAGCTGGGAAAACTTCAAACATTTGGGGGGGGGAGGGCCGGAGGAAGCGAGTGTGGCTGCTTGGGGAACCCTGGATTGCCAGACTGGGATCCCAGGATGGAGGACTTCACTCCTAGGCCTCATTCTGTTTCATCCTGGGTGCTTTATACAAGGCTGGCTGGAGATGCAAATGCACAGGCTTTCCCCAGGCTTGCCTCAACCAGATGTGCTGAATGACAATTCCCATCATGCTTACTGGGAATGAGGTGAGTTGCAATCAAACATATCTGAAGAGTGTCAGGTTGAGGAAGGCTGACCTATAGAATGAGATCAGCTCTCCCTTACCAACCTGCCTGGTCACGGAGGTCATCAGTGGATGACCTTCTGGTGGTTTTTCATGGACCCATGGCCCAACCGGAGTCCACTTCAGCATGGTGGCTCCATTTCCCTGGAACATCCTGCCTCTGGGAGTCAGGCTTTCAGCACTGCAGAAAACTTTTTTCTTTCGGGAAAGTTGCTGACCAGCCAGTTTTAATGTTACTCTGTTTTAGTGCATTGTTGGTAGTTTTCTGTTTGCTTGCTTTTTCTTGCTCGTTGTCCTGGCATCTGTCCAGGCATGGCATACACAAATGCAAGAAAGATAGAGAGAGGATGGATGGACAGACAGACAGACAGACAGACAGGGATTTGAAATATAGGCAGACTGGATCCCTCCCCACTCCCCTTATATTACAGACTGGGGATTGTGGAGAGGATAACAATTACCCATTTGGGAAATGATTCTGCTGAACTTCAACCATTGGAAGTATGGAAACTAGAATAGGGGATGGAAGTGACAAGTTCTATTAAAATCAGAAAAAGGAATTAACCCGCAGCAAAATGGCTTCTATGCTGAGGTGCCTAAATGCTCAAAGGAAACGCTGGGGCTTTAGGGCAACTAGCACAGACACTCGCCGGACAGTTTCCACACTGGTCCTCAGAGCCTCAGCCAGCCATGGAACTTGACGTCACTCAGTATCTTAGTTCTTGCGATGGAGAGCTAATGCTTTTCCCCCGAAAGGTGGCATTCCTTATGAAATATAACATCCCATCTATTTCTTCATCCCAAAAGAGAAATCCTTCTGTGCTTTGCAGTGCCCACAGACCAGTCTTTTAATACCCATAGAAACATAGAAGCAGAGTGAGTCAGAAGGGGCATCCTGAGCCATCTAGTCTGACCCCCGGCTCCAGCCGGCTCCACTCATGACATGCCTACCTATGCAGGGAATGCACATTGCCACCACCAGCAAAAGACAAGTTGCGCACAACTGGAGATGCTCCAGACTCACAGCCCACACCCATTAGAGAATATCTTGTTTGCAAGGGGCAGCATATAAATTTGTCAAATAAATAAATAAATAAATCTTGGCCTTCGTGCTTTAATAAGCACAAATGGACCATTCCATCCATTGACCGTTCCATTCATTCAACAAAAAAAACTTGAACAGCATATGGGCTCATGAAAAGTCATGCCTGGTGGCTTTCCTTCCTTTGTGAGAATCCCTTCCTCATGGAGGTCTGACAAAAATTGTGCTTTCTTGCTTTCCAAATAAAAAATAATAAAAAAATAGGCAAATCCGGGAATAATTTCTCTTTAAAAAATCTGGAATGCTTACTTTCACTCGAGCTAATTCTCCAGCCACTTTCCCATCCACAGGTGAGGAAGCACACAGACTGTTCTTTTCCATAAGGGATGCCGGAACCTTGCATGTACAAGAGCCGAGCAGGGCTGTCCAGTAGAGGGCATTTTGCAAGACCCTCATCCACAGGCTTGCAATAAGTCAGAGACAACTCGATGGCAGGTTAACGATGAGGGTGGGGCTCTTTTCTCCTGCGAAAAATGCAGCTGGGCTGGGTGATTGTGCTGCTCAGAAACCAGATGGCCATAGGGAATTCTTCCCACCTCCCCACTCATCACAGCTGGCTGCATTTCAGTCACAAACACAAGCATGCATACAACTGCAAAAATCCAGAGCCATGTAAGGTCTTGTTTGGCCCAAACATGCCTATTTTGGTTGTCTTTTAAAGTCAGGGTTAAGCAGGTGAAAGGTGCTTTTTCATGGGATATACCATGTTATTGATCTCCCATACCATCCCTAATGCTCACTAATTAGGAAGAGATTGGAAACAATGGAAAGAAACAGTCATATTTTTCTTTCATTTTTTTTTCTTTTGAAATTTACAGTAAAAGTTACACATTCAACAAGGGGAAATAATAAAGTTCCAATTGCTATAATACAAGATAAAGTGTGTCCCATTCGATACGTTACAAAAATGTCTTAAAATTGTACATGAGTACCAAAGGCATTATGAAATATTCTTTGGAACAGGAACGACTGTGCAAGAAAGCCAAGGCGAAAAAGCTAATGAAAAGAAGCGGAAGTGCCACCGTCGGTGTCAAACGGACAATCCCAGAGCGAACACCTTGTTGTGTGTGTGCGGCGACCAGCGTGCGGCTCAGAGGGCTCAGCTAACTCCCACGGTGGGCAAACAGAACACAGCAGAAACTTTACCCTGCCTGGAAATCTACCAGAATCCCTAAAATGTACGAAAGGGTATTGCACCAGCCAGCAAGCCTTTCCTCTCACTTCATATATTGGTTAGAAGAAAGCTGAATGATCCCAGGAAAACACAATGCAGAGAAAACAATTGTGGTCCCACCCAGACCATGCCGTTCATGCCATGTTTCCAATCTTAACAGACTGCTCAAAGAGTTGAAAGTGAGGTTGCTATTCTGATTCTCTTCGCTGCCAGAAAACACTTGCCCTGAATCGTTTCAGTACAGTTATTACTATTCCAACATTCTAATAAATAAATATTCTAATACCATCATCCACAAAACTGCTCAAGAATCACTGTCAAAGTTATTTTGTCAAACCGAGGTGGATCTCTAAGCATGTGGAAGTATGACACAGGGAAGGCAACTTAATTTTTTTTCTATCCCCCAGAAAAAAAGAGGCTTGCAGAGTTTTGATGGGTTTTCTGAGAAACAGATGGGTGTGTTGTTGCTATATTCCACTTGCAAATTTCCATGGTATCTGTTAGTTATTTTGCCCCCCTCCCCCCAAGCAACTGAGGAGCAGGGCCAAAGGGGAGAGGAACAGCGCATGCAGAAGGGCCAAGGTTCAAGTCATGGAACCTCCAAGAAAGCCTCAAATGTATCTTCCTATCAGCACGGACAGAAGTGAGCTAGATTGGCAGTGGCCTGACTCAGTAAAAGCGGACACTTGTGTTCCTAGAATCCATGAGTGTATTATTTATTTCAACCATTTCACCTACTCTCATAGTATCGAGTCATTCTATCAAGCAGCTTCCCTCAATGTGTTTGGTGGCATCTCCCATCATGGCCAGCATCCATGGTCCTGCTGCGATCTAACATGCCTAGAGGGCACCAGGCTTGGGACAATGGATATAAAACTTTGCATTCCTGCTCTGAAGCAACTGTTCTTCAAGCTTCCACTGGAGTAGACTAGATTGAATTAAAAAGACTTGGCCTTGCTTCAGTCTGGAATCCGCCATGATGAGGATCTTGGTGGTTCTGCGCTTAGTTCTTGTACAGATTGGCCACCGTGTGAATAGGCTGCTGGACTGGAAAGTCTGCTAGTCTGAAGCCACATGGCTTTTCTTATGTTCTTATGCCTGAAGTGTATCACTTTGGACCGCAGGTGGAAGGTTCACATATTTGAATGTCCTCCAAACTGAAATTAAGTCCTGGCACAGAGAAAATTGGCATGGCAAGAAGAAAACTAGGCTAGAAGTCTTCTTCATGACATCCAATTTTCTTTTTACTGTAAGAACATTCTCTTGTCTGGCCTCCTACCTACTGTCTGTGGAACTACATCTCAGGCACAGGCCTTCCACCTCAGGCTTGACCAAGCCAATATTTTTCTGCACTAACGTACATCTGCATTACATACAGGTGTATATACAGATCTGCACAGGTGGCACTACATCCCGAGGGACAATCCACCATGTGCATATGCCCAATGGAAACCAGCAGGACTCATCTAGAGGCAACCTAATTCCAACTAATTTGCAGGTAAGTTTCCAAATTGAATTCAAGGTGCCAGTTTGGACCTTGAAAGCCCTTCATGGCCTGGGACCTCCATTCTCTAGAGAGCACCCCTATCAGGCGACTCTCCATGAATGTCAACAAATCTCCCGCGAATCTGTCCCTCTTCCATTCATGGACTTTCTCTCATGCTCGGCCATCTTAGAAAGCAAGCCAAACCAAGAGGAGATCTGCAAAGGCTCCTGGAATTCCAGTTGCGCAACTGGCAACCTTCTTCCACATCACATGCTGAAAAGCTCAGCAGGAAGTCAGACTCGTGCTATGACAAAGCAGGCTGGAATCCCACGGGGAGCCGCGTACACAGAATCCAGAGTCCCGCTTCCCAATCCAATTCCTCACACATCCACTCTCTCCACCTTCTGAGATCACTGGATAGAGCACCTCCCAGAACACCCCCACTAAGGAGAGCAGGACCGTATTTGGGGGCGAAATCCCCTCAGGACTCCTTTCTACAGCAGGACACAAAGCTTATAATCAAAAAATAACTAATAAGGATCCTAGAATGATCGATTATGCTGCTGAGGGTTTATGCCTCAGTTCGAAAGCTACCTCAAATGAGTGGAGATGGGATAAATTGGGAAGCACTCTGGTGCCTTCCAACTGTGCTGGATGACAACTCCCATCATCTTGGTGGCTGCGCTGCATGGAGATGATGGGAGTCATGATCTAACATATCTGCAGAGGGAAAGGTTGGGGAAGGCTGTTTTAGAAAATGAACGCCACCGTTCTTTACCACAGAGCCACGTGTCCATGGTAGCAGAGTCACACGAAGACCTTCCATCCAGAGCAGAGGGACCACTTTGTCCCACTGAATTCCACCCTTGTCGCAATGCCTGGCCTTCTTGTACCGTGGCCAATTCCATTCATCTGTGGAATGCGCTCCCCGGAGAGGCTCGCCTGGCGCCATCGTTATTTGCTTTTCGGCGCCAGGCAAAGACCTTTTTATTTAGACAGCATTTTAAATGTTAATATTATTTTTAAGTTAAGATTAATTTAATGGCTATTTATTTATGTTGTATGTTTTTAAATTTTACCTGGAGATGGGCCAGTTTTTAATATTGTATATGTTTTTAGTGACTGTGAGCCGCCCCGAGGCTGCTGCAAGGGGCGGCATATAAATATTTAAATATTTAAATAAATAAATAAATAAATAAATTCTCTGGTGGATCCTTCCATCCTCTTGTACCAAATGACAAAGAAAATGTACACAGGCTTCCCTTTGTACTGATTCACTGCCCTGATGAAAAATAATGGTAAATCAACATAAACAAAGCACTCCTTGTCACCACTATTTCTGTTCCTTCCTATCATTAAAATAATGTCAAGAAACAGCCTTAACTGTTTTTGTTTTCTGGCAAAATATTGTCTTTATGTAAGCATATAAAGGCATTCAAATGTAGCATTCCTGGTAACAACACGTGTGTATTTCTTGCTCTGCCCAGTACCATGGCATAGACACACAACAAGTTCATGTTTTAATATTGCCCGTGTTATTGGATAGTGTCTATGAAATAATTTAACTGCATGCTTATTACATGTGACAGTACATGTTGGAGATAAAAGAGCCCCTGGGAGGGTTCTTTATTCAATCAGGAAAGCGTTAATTAAATAATTCTGCTCTGACTTCAGTAGTCTGAACAAGGTCACTGGTATTAGAGAAAACAAATTTTGCAAGTGCTTAATTGCTGGATTTAAAAGAAATGAAGCTACTACGTAAGAACAAAACAGAATTGTGGGATCAGGTTGCTTCCAACAATGGTCACCCAGATGCTTCCAGGAAGTCCTCAAGCAGATCACAAACTCCAGCATCCTTCTCCTGCTATTGTCCCCCATCAACTGAAACTCAAGAGTGACACTGGCTGCATGCGCACATAATGCTAACCCAAGCTTTACACAAACCATGGTTTGCTGCTTTCCCCATGAATCATCCTGCAGACAAGCAAATGAACTGCCCTTTGTTTTCTATACTTGTGGTTTCTCTCCTGCCCATTTTGCCATATTCAGAGGAATTTTTCGGGCTGCTTTTTCTAGGTGCCTTTTTCAGCATAGGCAGCAGTGCAAACAAGCCAGCAATAAGCCACAGTTCTGGGTGTAGACAGCCAAGTAAGCCATGGTTTAAACAAGCCATACTTCAAAGCCAAGGACAAAGGAATGTAAGAACGGCTGTGCTAGCCTAGCCCTCTGCTTGCACGGTGCCAACGAGATCTTAAACATAGAAACAGAGAAACAGAGAAACAGAGCGAGTCAGAAGGGGCCTCCCGGGCCATCTAGTCTGACCTCCGGCACCAGCCGGCTCCGCTCATGACATGCCCACCATGTGCATGTCCAGCCTGTCTTTAAGCAGGATATGAGAACAGCCCCTCCTGTGCACGTTCTCCACCAACTGATGTACATCATCACATTGCCTCTGATATCAGAGATAGACATCAGGTGGAATAGCCAGTGAGGTCCTTCCCTTCCATACATTGCCCAATCCTCTTCTAAATCCCTCCAAGTTGGTGGCCATTCCTATTTTTGTAACCATGAATTTCATACTTTATTGACAACCCATGAGTTCTATTTGCTATTTACAGCTGCTTAGCAAACCATGGTTTGTTTGTGGGGATGGGCTCAGGCACAGTCCCAATTCAGATGTCAACAAACCATACCATAGGTTAGCATTACATGTGAATCAAGCTGCTGTCTCTGAAGATTAAGACTCGGTAGAGCTATCATTTCTGGTTTAACAAAATGGGGATTATTCTGCACTCGTTTGTCGAATCCCCTTTTAACTCCATCCCCACATGCAGCAGGCACAGATTCTGTAAGTTAGTGATGTGTTGTGTAAAGTATCCTAGCTGTTCTTTATCAATCTACTTTCCATCCATTTTACTGGCTGAATCAAATTTCCAGTAACACAAGCGAGAAAATGTCTCTTAATTCCAAAATGCAAAACGAAAAGAACTGCAGTAATTAAGTGTGCATGGATTCCTTCCGACAGACGGAGCTCCAGCTGCATCTCCAGCCACATGCAAACATGAGATCGGCTGCAGAAGGGGAGCTCATCTCAGCAAGTACCCAAAGTTGCATTCCATTCGGACCAAAATGGCAGCAATCCAGAGCAGCTCCTATTGCTTGAGAAGAGAGGGGTGTATGATACAGCTTCCCAGTGCTGAAGCACAGACTGTCTTCTAAAAGGGGGTTGGAATTCGACTTCGAGTGCATCCAAAGGAGACATCTTTTGCTTTGCTGGGGGCTGGAACATCTAACTACCCTTAACTCCAAGAGAAGGGAAACCTCTAAGTCTGAGGCTAGGAGCTCCAATCATGTATACAGAGCGCTGTCTCCTTATAACCAGTCAAACTTTTACTCCCATTGCTGATTCTCTGTACAGGAACTACTATAACAGGGGTGGCCAGACTGGCTCAGTTGAAGAGCCACACACAGCAAATGTCAGATGTTTGAGAGCCGTAAGTGGGTGCACAGAGGTGGCAGAAGGTGAGCAGCAAGTGGACACCCGCAGCAAGCCGCAAAATAAACTCAAAGAGCCGCATGTGGCTCGCGAGCCTCAGTTTGGCCACCTCTGCACCGGAATAGTGTGTCAGGGACCAGCGGATGGTCCAAAAAGCCCCAGCTCACACTCTGCATTGCAAGGAAGTCACTAAGGGTGCAGTCCTCCTAGGATGCTGCTAAGCCCCTGAACGCAGACACCCAGCCTCCTTGATCTCCTCCTCTCCCTGCCCCACAAAATATTCCTCACAAAGGCAGCTTGCCCTGTGATTTCTATGCAGAGCTTTCTGGAAATCCAGAAAGTCCAGTGACCACTCTGAAGCTGCCGCGGGGACACAGGATCTTTCTTCCAGGGTCGGAGACAAACCACTGTACTTTTAGCCCCAGCCCCTACTCCAATATGGAGATAATAGTAACCAGCTTTATAGAGAGCGTGAATGCAAAGCATTTTGAACATCCTGTAGTCCTCCATGAATAGCATTAGTATTCCTTAGCTAGTAGATGCTTCAGCTTATCTCATGGAGTTACATGGAGCAGAGCTCAAACGTTCACGTTTGTTGTGGAAAAGAGATCTGGCACATGCTGATCTCACAGATATATCGGTATGACCCATCAAGTCTAAGATGGCAATGCAAGTTTGCTCCTAGCAGATTTTGTTGGCTAGCATTTGCACAGCAATATAGTTTTTGCAATGGGCTTTGCAACCTTCTCCAAGCACGGATGCATGCGCAATGGTATTAGCGTCGACTCATCTCCGCCAGCATGCGTTTGCAGGCAAAAGTGAAGAGTACATTATGTGAGCTAGTCTGAAGCACACACCCATATACTGCAAAACAAGCTTTCTAGGACATTTCAATAGGGAAGGTGGTTAGGACTGACATTATCTTCAAACTAAAAATGCTAGCTTGTTTATTAGCTATCAAAAGGTTGTGTGTGTCTCTCTTTAGACAACTTGTAAGGCACACAATATTGTGCCAAGGAGTATCGACATCCATGGTGCTCTCAAGTACAATGATCCAGTGTATTTATAGTATTAGTTTTATCCAAAAAGCATCCCTGTGGCTATTCAGTTTGCACAACCTGCTGAACAGGCTATTATGATAAAGACCGAAGCATCCGTCTTTGATCTTCTCTCAGAAACTATGTGGCTAAGGCTGGATTTCTCCTGGAATTCCACAATCCCATCATATTGTGTTGTGTCGCTAATGCTAGTAACACAGCCAAAACTGTTGGTAGTGTAAGATGACTTCCACTCTCCCTTCCTAGCAAACAACATTGGCCTAGAAAATATGACCCAGAGAAAGGGAAGCTCTGGGATTTAGTTGCAGAGGCAGGGTTTAAATTCACTTCTGACTTCAGTTTGCAAGGACCAGATGCAGTAGCACTTGGCAGTGGTATCGTCTTCCAAAAGAGGTCTATTTACAGTTGAATAAATCCATGAGATAGAGAGGACCTCACATCATCCTCCCAGAAAAAGATCATTTATACAGCTCCTCCAAGGTTTTCCAAACAAGGTTTGGAGAATGGAAGGCAAAGTAGTTGAAATCATGCTTCCCGCCATGCCATGCCACTAGTGGACATGACACCAGTAGGAACCAAGTTGTGAACTTTACACACCAGGGGAATTTAACGAAAGCAATGTTTGTGCAGCCATGGTTGTGCAACTATTTGCACACAGTATTTGTGCAACCATTTGCACTTTTGCAATCCATTGTGCAACGGGGTGTGCATGACGGTTGTGCGGCAGGTTGCACAACCTGTTTTGCATGCCTCATGCACATCCATGGCTGTGCAACGGAAGGCCTGCTAGAGAAATCTGAGTTTGCGGATTGACACCACTGGATATGGTGCTTAGTCCGTCTGTCCCAGCTTAGCTCACAGATGTATCATGAGATTCACGCTGTAAGGGGAAGGTTATTTCACCATCTCCTAGACTGGCAGACAGGACAGATGGACTCATGAAATCACAGAATCCTACAGTAGTAGGACCGGAAGGGGCCAGAGGGCCACCGGGTCCAACCCCCTGCTCAGTGCAGGACTCCAAGGTAAACCCTCCCTCTCAGCTGGTGGTCCAGCTGCTTCTTGAATTGCTCCGGTGTGGGAGAGCCCACCACCTTCCGAGGCCGCTGGTTCCACTGTCACACCGCTCTAACAGGAAATGTTTCCTGATATCTAGCTGGATTCTGGCTTCCCAAAGCTTCCTGAATATTAAGCAACAAATCCCAATTTTTATTGCCTACTGTGCCAAGATAAAACACTGCCTGGTTAGTTACCGAAAGGCAGTACAGAAACACAATTAAAAATGGACATCCCAAACAGGCAGGCGGACATAGCCTGGACTCATCAGTGCAAGCATTTATGTCCATTTGGAGATAAGCAAAGGCTGTGCTGCTGAATTGCTGATTATACTAAGTGATTAAAGATCTTTTGATCAATTAAAAAGTGGAATCTGATGAATTGGGAGCCTTTTTAAAAGTGCATTGTTTCCCATTTAATTAATTACCAAATCCATGGCCTACACGCGACAAAATATTCCTCCTGCCATCTCACTGGAGAGGATTCCATGGGGCAGAATGGTGGTTAAGCTGTGGCAGGCGTCTACCACCTGCTCTTTTCCTTCAGGACATTTGTCCTCTTATGCATATGCAAATTTGTCTGGGTTCCATCGAGTAGTCAGCGTTTCTCTAATTGAAAGACTGCTCTGATGTCTTGCCTCCCAAAACACAACCAATTTGTTAAAGCTTTAAAAGGTCCTAGCAGAGCAATTCTGTGGTTCCGAGGGGTTTAACAAGGGCCACAGGACTGTCTCGAAAAACCCACCCAAGTTCTTCAGCTCTGACCACGGGGTCTTTTCCCTAAATCAGAGCCCCGCTTCTCTTGCTCCTTCCAGGAACAACCACCTCATCAAGAGGATGGGAGTAGGAGCATCAGGGGGTGCCAGTGGACTGGGGAGGAATTGCTTTAGGATCTTTACCCCTAGCAAAGAGAGCATTCCTCGTTTTGAAGGACAGAGGCCAAAATTGCTCCCGTTTGCCAGTAAAAGCCTTGCATAAAGAGCACTGCATTATCACTACTGGACTTGCTGCGGCGGATTCAGGTCTTGTTATGCATTTCTTCCTGTTAGGGTGGTCTTGTAATAAAGATTCAAAACTGGAACAAGCCCCTCCTACTATGTCCCTGCTCCGGATATTTTATGCTACCATCCTTTTGAACTACTAAACAAACATCAGCGTTGCTTATTGGTGACTAGATCTGGGAAAAGCTGGGGAAACAGGCTGAAGAGAAGGCTCTTTAAACACCTCCAACAAGGTATCTTGAAAAGCCAGACAGCAACACTCTGGAAAGCTGCCTAATTTATTTGCTCTGTGTTCTCATTTATATTTGAGAGAGAATCTAGCAAAGCGTGTGGAATTGGACGGCTCCCTCACTGTTCTGTGAAAGTAGATCTGCAACCACAGCCTAAGATAGCCCAGAACATGGCCAAAACTATGGAGGAGGAGGAGTCTTGGTTGGAGTCTTCATTGTGAGCCAGGCAGCAGGAAGAAAACCTCTTCTCCTGATCTACACTTGACATCTCCAGAGGGCCACTGGGGCTTCTCCACCGATTTCTCTTCCTTCGTTCCATATAGGAACACTACCAGAATTTTAAAGGCATGAAAAAGGGCAGCCAAATTCATGTGGCGTAAAAAGGTACAAGGCAGACGCGCACAGAAAGACAAAGGGAAGGCAAGCGGCCCTGGTTGTGGCAAAAGCTTACTAAACAGGACATGATGGCGAAATCAAGGATAGTCGTCTGATGTGAGTATTGGCTGCTGGGAGGAAGGGAGGTGTTTTCGTCATAGCAAGTGTGGTGCGTGTGTGTTAAAGCATCCAAGCACAATTCAAAGTGCAGAGGAAACCTATTGCCATTGGCTTCCGTTTACCCCATGCCTCCTTAACAACAGGAAGCCCCTTTCCCAGTGGGAAATCTCTTGCGCCTGCATCCCATAGCTACACCTCATCTTAGGGGACTCCTGGAAGGGGTTGCAAGGCATTCTTATAATGGAAGGGCTTCCTCAGGCCACTTCTGTTGAGTGCTGCCAAGAACGCCTCTTTCTGCCTCGGGTTTTGAAGACTCACAAAAGTAACTGCCAGCACATGTACTGTGAGAAACAGCCTGTCTAAGCTTGGCCGGCAGACCCTAGGAAATCGATGCGCATGTTCTAGCAGATGCATGGCACAATCGTGTTCTTTCTGGCTGATGCCCCCTCTGTGATGTGCATTCTTGGCTCCCAGGTCCCTTTCTCTCCTGCAGCACATGGTGTTTCCTCCCAAGGGTTATGTTTTCTCCGGCATTCCATAGCAATGTTTTGAAAAGTGCAAAAACATTTATACTTCTGGGCATGCAGAGCAAGAGCTGGTTCAATGCCATCCTGAAATTGTAAATTAAAAAAAAAAAAGGATCGAAGCATCTCACGAGTTAGCATCTTCGCTTCCCAAAGAACCTATTATTCTTTGAATGCAAGCACTCCTCTTGAAGTTGTGGTTGTATGGCCAATCCAACGTTGCAAGATCAATTTCTCTGTCATTACTCAAAACTCACGTATGCACCTCTGGACACCAACCACCCCTTGTACAACCCCTGCCGGGTCCTATTGCTATTTTTTCTGTCATTATAATTAAAGCACGTTTGTCACAGCACAGGACAGATCTGTTCCCCCCACTCCCAAGGCGTAATGAGTGACAGGTTCCCCCGCGACACCTTCGCATTGGTGTGTGTGATGTGATAGCTCAGTGCCATTCCCTCTTCTTGGTCAAAATTGTTCCTTGCCACTCTCGTAAGCGATGTCTGTGCCCTCTAAGCTTAAATGTCCACCAACAGTTGTGGCTACCTACCCTGGAGTAAGGTAACAGTTTTGCCTATTTTAGAAAGACAGTAAGAAAGAAATCCGGACTTGTCAAGGCTTCGAATCATTCACCGCAGCGCCCTCTTTGTAGACAAGCGGCGCGGCGTCTGCTCTCCCACTCCCAGAGCGAGCTCCGAAGAAACAGCCACAACTTCTCCGTCACAGAACATGAGCTCTCGGACACCTGAAGTTCACTGTGGACAGCAGGACTGGCCCGTGCTCTTGGCATTGTGTTCAGGCGGCCTCCCGCTGCTTCACTGCCTAGGAGTGGACCAGCCCATGTCACTGAAAGGTCCCTCACCCGTGGCTGATCTTGGCGGGGGCCCACACGGTGTGCAGAGGTCAGAATCTGTGTCTGACTCCCCTTCTGCAATGTAAGGTCTGATTTTGGCCACAGCTGTGTAGCAACCGTTGTTCAGGACGTCCAAGTTCTCTTTGGACTGAGAAATGCTAAACCCGCTGAAGGAACGCTCGAGCTCCTCATGGTCCACCGACGGGATGGAAATGGAGGTGTCACTGTCCCTCAAGCCGCTCTCGGGATGCTTGGCAGTAACATCTTCATTCTTGGCGTACTCGGCACTGGCCCTGTTCCCGCCACTGTAGGCGGACAAGGAGCGCTCGTG
This sequence comes from Varanus salvator macromaculatus, assembly GCA_023646645.1. NCBI lineage: Eukaryota > Metazoa > Chordata > Lepidosauria > Squamata > Varanidae > Varanus > Varanus salvator. The sequence continues at coordinate 6,272,763 of JAIXND010000771.1, read as the reverse complement.
TGAAGGCGGCGGCGGGATTCTAACCAGAGAACCAGGGTCCCCAACCGGGGAGGTCCCATGGCTTTGCCGTTGATAGGGCTGCCAGGATGTCGAAGGAGGGCAGTTGTTGTTCGGCATGGTTGTAGCAGGCGGAGCGGAGAAATTCTTCTGTCCCATGGAACTTGTGGAGCGAATGATCTTGATGATGCAGCCATTTTTGTCGATATGCTCCCGGCTGTCTTCTGGGCTGTGATAGGGGGGTGCTGGGTCAGGTTCCTTAGACCCAAAGTAGGCTTCGGTTTCTGTTGGTGGGATTCCCATCCGTTGCATGTAGATGTTGACCAGGAAATCCAACTTCTTCTCCATGGACTGTACCTGGAAAATGTCAGATTCCAATGCAGGATTGTGACAAAATCTTAAGACCCAAGCCCGCTTGGTCTCCCTTACCCTTCTGCACACACAGGATTTTACTCCAGAGACAAGTTCTGCTCTGAGCCATGAGACAGAGAGACAGAGAGAGATCCACTTTAAGTTCTTAGCATAAAGCCAAAAGCATAAAGGAGACCTGGAATCCCACCATGAAAAGTCTGCCAAGATCATGTACTTCTTACCCCTCCATGATCAGCTTAACCCCTCTGTCCTGGGCTTCATAGAAACATAGAAACAGAGCGAGTCAGAAGGGGCCTCCCGGGCCATCTAGTCTGACCTCCAGCACCAGCCGGCTCCGCTCATGACATGCCCACCACGTGCATGTCCAGCCTGTCTTTGAACACCCTCACCGATGGGGCCTCAACGACCTCCCGTGGAAGCCCATTCCACGCCCTTGGGGTCCTAACTGTCAGGAAGTGCTTCCTGGCATCCAAATTGAACCTTGGATTCAATTTGCCCCAGCTCCATGAATAGCTCCATGAACAGTAGAGTATCCAATCTGATGAGATCCAAGAGGCAAGCAGGTGCCACTGTGAAGGAGACCCCACCCCTTATGGCTCCTTGCAATATTGCATGGGGTCAGGAGATCAGAAGACCAGAATATGCAGCGAGGAAGATAGAGGAGGAGGCAACCTAGGGTGCCAGTCCAAACCCAAGCCAGAGGCTTTTGCACCAGCTACAGCTCCTGGACACTTTTGCAAGGCAGACTCATGTGCAGCACATGCCAGCAGTCCAGCTTGGAGATGCCTAAAGCCTACAGAGCAGCTGGCAAGGTCCAATGCAACCGCGAGAGCTGTGGCTATCAAACCAGACAGATGTGGGAAAGGGTGCCCCTGCCCTTGATGCCACCCGTGCATCCAACAGCAGCTGTGGTTCAAAGGACCCTGTTTCAAGCTATGGAAGTCCTGTTCAAGCTACCTTGTAGCCCTTTTCCAGAACTCCTTCTAGAACAGGCTGCACACCTAAACCTAGATCAGACGATCCATAGCCCCCAACAGGGAGAGAGGGAGGTGAAGCATCCAGGGGAAAGATGAGAGGCCCCCTTAATTGGCTCAGCGGGGACCAAAGCGCTAAACTTTCAAAACACCCTCCATTAGTGGACATTCACCTTAGCAAATCTGCACTGGTACCTGAATTTTCTCATTTCCCTCCTCCTTCTATGCTCTCTTCTCAAAAGTCACGTTGGAGGAGACTTGATCGTTTTGGAATGTGCCACTTACCTGCTTTTCCACCTTTCCAAGCCGGCCCATCATACTCGGATCTTCAGGAAGCTCCCCTTCGGCAGGTCCTTTGGTTCGGTCCTTATCTGTCATGGATGGCCCTCGCCCAACGATCTGGTCAACTCTACCAGGAGCACAAACGCCACCGAGAAAAAGCCATGAAGTTAGCGAGCTACAATTAAGGAGTCAGAACACCGCTCTATTCTATTCCTAGTCGTATAAACAGAAGGAAACAACTAACAGAACACCTCTCTGTTTCTGTAAATGCACATCGGTTCAGAATCCACTGCTTCAGTTGCTAGAGATATAATCTGGCACATTATGCATAGTAAACATGCCCCTAGGAAAGAATTTGATGTCATTAATGCTCAAATGAACGCGCATATCTTTTTAAAACTGCATGTGAATAGATCTGTCTACAATTCAGGGACAGGCAAGCTAGTGCCCTCTAAAACTTAGGGGCTAGGATCCCCCTCATTCCTGGCCACTGGCTATGCTGCCTGGGCTATCAGGTAATTATAGCCTGAAATATTTGGTGTGGAGGGGGGCAGCTTACAAGTCCCTGTATGCATGACAACGGTCCAATTTTAATGTCTTGTTTTGTCTTATCTGTACTCACACATACAAATAATGATTTTCAGTTCTTGGAGACTCACTTCAGGTAAATGGCCCAGGTTCCTAGGACAGGAATTAACTTTTCAGGCCCAAGTCCTGGCTCCAACCCCAGAATGCAAGATGGAATCCCTTTCAGTGACCCCTTGCTATACCTAGCCTCCTCTCTGTGGGATGCGAAGAAAGACAGCAGCACACCTGCAACTTGGCCCAGACACACAGAAGAAAAGATCTTGCAAGTGTAGTTTGTCATGTTGGGCTAAGGCCGCATCTGTCGAAATTCCTTCCATGTAGCTATGCTCCGAGATACATCAGCTCTCTGGCTTCCTTTGCATCTTATTTCTCTCTGCTTTACTTTTTTTTGTTTTTTTTTTGGGGGGGGGGGACACCAAAAAAAGTGCTGCTCTTAATCCAGGTGTGAAGGGCAGGGGAAACTACACGACCAATACTGACCACTTTTTAATCAACACCAAAGCCTCCCCAAAAGGAAATCTTGTTGTAAACCGTCCCGAGATGTTAGTAATGGGACGGTCTATAAAAGCTTTAAATAATCCTAGGCATGTCATTTTTCCTTAGAATTTTTGGGGGGAAATCCTTAGTTGGATGCCGTGACATCTCAAAAGTTCAAAAGAGGTCAGTATCTTTTTGGTTCTACACCAGATGGGACGGCTTAAGAAACCGCCCTTGCCAAAGAGCCCCTTCCCACAGCTAATGGCTCAAAGAATGGTTTGACCACATCCCACAATTCCCCTGCTGAAGCTAAGCAGGTCAAACCTTTTAGATGGATGGGAGGCTCTCAGAACAGCTGGAAAGTATGGGGGGTTTGAGCATGGCCATTCCCTAAAAAGTTAACAGCCATAGCTTATTGATCAATTCTATTGGGTGAGGTTTTCCCCGGCTCAGTGGATTATATAGTTCTGATTGCTGGCTTCATCAAATGAAACAAGACTTACCCATCACAGTCAAATTATTTCCCAATGTCATTTCGCATACTGGGAGCAAAGATCCTTTTCCGGCCACATAACGCAATGGGTCATATCTGTCAATCTGTCCTAAGAGTTGGCCATTTGCCTTAATCATGAACCCTCAATTAACCCAGGACAATGTAATCCTTGCATAATATGCCAGACGTGCACAGGTGAAGTCAAGAACAAAACAGCAACAGAAAAACAAGTAGATCAATTGGTCTGAAACCGAGTTAGTGGTCTGGAACAAAAGGAGAACAATGCTTCTTATACAGTTCTGAAGAGTAAGCAACACGTCCATGCACAAGGAGATAGATGAGGTTATGAGTTTGAATGCAGACAAGGGAAGGGCAAGGGAAGATTGACACAATGAAAGTACTTTGCAAAATTAAAAGTGCTCTCTTGATTACACATCATAACGAAACCAAGGAAAGGTGCAAGACGCAAGGCCATTTCCAGCAATACAGCCACGTAAGTTGCCTGAGTTCGTCAGAAGGAAGATTAGAGCTTTGTCTGGCATCTATAGTAGTATGTTCAGACTAGGATGCATGAGGAATTTGCCTTGAGGGTATGAATCTGAGGCTGTGAGTCTGGTTTCCTGGCAAGCATTTCCAGCATCCAAGCAATACTTGCCGGGAATCACACCCCACACGACCGCTGCGCAAGAAGCATCCCGCTTGTCCACTCCTCTGAAAGAAAGTTACTGGTTGCACAGCTGGGGTCCCACAAGTGCTTGAAGACTTTCTCTTGGCTCAGCGGCCCGTCCAAGACAGGGCAGAGCACAAGAAGTCCACGCATTTTTGAGGGACAGATTCACCGCGGCATTAGTTCGGACTACAGAGAGGGTTAAGCAAAGACGAAGGGATAAATCTCTAATTCACACAACTTACTGGGCCTTTGCTCTTGGTAGAAGACCTCCGTCCCCCATCCTTCTGAATCTAACCTCTGAGCCAAGTTCTCCCTGCTGATGCCCACGGGCCCTTTTCTGAGCGTGAGGAACCTCACAAGCAGGGCCCTGCCTTTGACCATGGCTCATATCTCAATGGTCAAGGGGAGGGAGACATCACTCTTTCACACAAAGAAGCCCAGTGAGTTGTGCAGATTGCAACATCCTACATAGTTCTGAGTGCCTAGAATTATGGAGTGACATTAGCCAATGTTAACAATACTTATGATAGAGCTGATTTTTAGACATTAACCAGATGCATGAGGGATTGTCAACATTCTCTTGCCAATGTCAACAGCCTCTGCATTTTGTGTGCGAACTCATGGTTTTGTTGTAGGTTTTTATCTGTGGGTTGTGGCTGTGTTAATTTTTCTGGGGAAACGTCTACCTAGTGTTCTTGCCTAAGGAAAGCAGAAAGCCACGGGGCAAGCACTGAAGCAGGATAAAATTAATTGCATCCTTTTGTTTAGAGAAAACAAAGAGCGGGATTACTTGGGCTTGTGGTTGAAATGGAACATTTTTCTCCTAGATGCAAATGCACTTTCAAGAGATGCGCAAATCAGTTGTGAACTTGGACTCCGTTCCACCAAAACCAATATGGCTCATCTTGATCTTACATACACTGTCCTTTCAAATGTGACCAAGCATCCCACTGGTGTAACAGATTCTTCTGCAAGGTGCAGAAATGGGAAATTGTTGCGTTGTTTCTCTGCAAAACGTACATTTTGTTTAAGGAGGGAAGCTCAGCATGGAGTTAAAGGCCTAAGTCACACATGACGTATTCAAAGAAGTCTAGCAGTTGAGTTGCACTTCATAGCCAACCCAGATAGGTCAATCCGTCATGTTCGTGAAATACTTCAAGACGAATCCAGAGACTTGGACCCAAGTGTGTCCATGATCCCACAGTGCTGGATGGGATTACAACAGTGTCAACAAATGTCAACACAAATGTTACAAATCCTCCAACATATATGCTATGATATGATGGAATCAGACCAACGGTCCATCCAGACAAGGATCCAACTTCCTACAGTAGCTAAATGGGTGCCACTGGGAGGCCAAAGACCAGGAGTTGAGGAGGGTAGACACTCCTGTTGCTGTTCCCAGCATATACTGTCTTTGATCCTGGAAGTTTCAGTAGATCTCGATTCACACTTGATAAACCTTGTGTGTGGATTGTCGTTGAGCCATGGGCTATTGCTAAAACCTGGGTTATTGTGTTGTCTGAACCCAGCTAAGATAACAAACCATGGCAAACAACCCACAGTTCAGAACCCAACAAGAAACCATGGGTTCTTCTCCTGTGGTTAGGAAGCATTTGGCTTGTTAGCACAGCTGAGTTCAGACAACATGTTACCACTGGCCAACAGATCACACTCAACCCTTATCATGTTGTCTGAACCCAGCCAATGACTCTGAAAAGGTGGGGTGGTAACCTTTGCATAGCCCTAGGCATGTAAATGAGTTTATATTACATTTGTGACGTTATAATGTGAGTTTCATTGGTTTCTGCATAGCTTAGTTGCACCTACCCAAATGGGAAAGAAGTAGCTTAAGCCATCAACCTTCATTACAAGTAATGTCTACTACATACTTATTACCTATTGTTACACAAATGTAACAGAATGATAGTAAGCAATTGCACCCTGATCCGTTTTTGCAGTCACTTGAAAAAGCTTTCACTCCGTGTGAATCATTTGCAAGCAGGATCTCCTTCTTTGAAGTGACGAAGAAAGAAAAGCAATATATAAACTATCCATTCAGCCGCACTGCAGTTTTCTCTCATGCTTCGTTATGCTCCATGCTTACAGAAACATGCACAGAGGTGTGTCTATGGGGTCACCCCCTAGCCAGAAGCAGGCAGCAAAGATCAAGACTGTTCATATGGGGTGAAAGCAGAGAGATAAAGAGAGAGATATTATTTTTTTTTATGAACCATTTGGAAATTATATTTGTAAAAGCTGCTTTTTGGGCACAGTCCAGGCACTGCTACCCAACCTCTTTCACCTGGATCATATGGACTGGCTACTTACCCTCGGACTGGCTTGAGATATTGCTAAGGTATGTCTCATGATGCCACTTTTGTGACTGCCTGGAATGGTGAATACTGGTGGCCAATTGCATGAAAATCCACCAGCCCTGAAATATTGGATTAACCGAAGTACATGCTCCAAAGAAACCAAAGAAACCAAAGTATCTGGCACCCTGTTGCACAGCCTGTTTCATATAGCAGGGCTTCCATGAGCTCCTTCTTTGCTCTTCCACTTGCTGTGGACCACTTTGCTGTATGAGCTGAACCAAAGAACAGGCAAATAAGTATATCGTTGCTAACTTAATAGCCACCATGTGTCTTAGCTGGTCAGTATAAGGCTTAAAGCAAACTCATGCGTTCTTGCATTCCATTGCCTGGTCCAGCAACCAACTTAAAGATCTTGCAGTTCAGGTTGAAATCCCACGATCGCCATGTCAAATGGCTGATTCCAGAAGGATGCGTGCTGTGGATTCACTGATTTCATGACAATGTAAGAACATAAGGCAAGCTGTGCTGGATCAGAGCAAAGGCCCATCTAGTCCAGCATTCCTCACCCACAGCGGACCCCTCAGGCAGGATGGGTGCCAGACCTCCTCCTGCCCAAACTCTCCTGGGATTTGCAGGCATGTTGCCTTCGGTAAAGGAGGGGGCGCAAGGCCAGCAAGGCTAGTAGCCACAGGTAGCCTCGTAAGAGTCACACGCCAAGGATGGAACCAAAAACATAAAAGTGAAAACAAACCTACATACCCCTTTGAAACGAGTTACCCAGTGAAACATTCCATTGCAGAATGCATTCATCTAGCTGACCTCAGATGCTGGTTTAACTTTTCACCCAATATCAGACAGCAAATTTTATAGGGAGTGAATTCACGAAGTCTGAGACTAACTGGACGCTGACCAGCCATAATTTAGGGAGGCTGAAGTGCTTGTCGTGGAGCTGGATTCCTACTGTGGAGGTCAGTCATCTGGCACTTCCTACCAGCCATTAGGAAGAGCCACGAAATGGGCTGTGGGTGTCGCTGCTGCTGAGACAGTCTAAGGCTAGGCATGCGAGGCATGTCATCTCCTTGCCCTGCATTCTGGGGACTGCAGTTTACAACGTCTTGATTGCATCCCATCTAATTACTGCCCTTAATACTATGGAAGCCCACCTCTGATCAGAGCAGTGCGAGATGTTAGGAACTCGTGCCAATTGTGAAGAGGGGCAGCTTTTCTCTAGTTTTCAGCTCTTCTACATCAAAAGAACCTTGGCAGATTGACTTGGTGGTCGTGGAACCTTGTGCGACAGCTGTAGGAGTGTAGGGCTGTGTCTTGCAAAGCGTACTTGGTTCTTGCAAGATGCCGGCCGACACCATTAGAACTCATTGTTGTCCCCATGTGAAATGGAGGTGCACCCTAGAGTCCCTCTGAATGCCCCCCTACGTATATCTCCAGAGGGTAGAGGATGGCTGGAAGTTGTGGCAGGCCCTCTTTCAGGAAAGACTGTCTGCCATGACTGACCTCTTTGAATCGACGGGACAACCACCTGAGGTCAGCCATTCAACCACCATAATAGGCACGATCCAAAGCTCCATGCATAGAGTGGGCTCTATGGAAGAGCAGCACAGAGGAGAGGCTGAGCCCCAAAGATCTGCACATGGAACTTGGTGCACAGCTTGGCGCTGCTGGTTAGACCAAAGCCCACCACCAATATTTTGGCATCACCACGGACAGGTCTGTTCTCTCCCCTGGAAGGAAATGGCTCTTACTGATATAAAGGCGTTATCACAGAGACTGAAATTTCAGCAACACGATGCCATGACTCTGACCATTCCGAGCATAAAAGCTGAGAGGATCTAGAATACTTCCACCAAAGGAAAATGAACGTCAGGAGAGGTGCCCGTTGGCCATTTCCAAGCTTGCACTGCTGTGTCTCTAAAATAAAAGTTGAAGCACATCCAGGAGAGCAAGCCATTCAGTGCAGGATGCATCAGAGCGTGTGGCAAACGCTGTCATTTAACATGGCATGAGAGGGTTTGACAGGAAGCAAATGAAAGGTTCAGAAAGAAGAGGCATTTTGGCAGATCCTAACCTAGGCGAGTATTGGGGTGATCCTTTGGTGGAATACTTCTTATGCCGGGGAGTTGAAGGGGGCGGGGGACCCACAATCATATCTATCCTGGCGAAAATAAATGAGAAGAAGAAAGACACCAGCAAAACGCATAATGAAGCAACAGGTCGGCAAAAGTCGGTAGGTAGGAAAGTTGCAGAGACAGAGAGAACAACACAAAAAAATAAATGGTGAGGAGAAAGAAGAAAGTTGTAAATTATATTCTTCTCGAAAGAGAAGGCAGTTATCATATAATTTGATCATTTGGGAGCGCACCAAATTTCATCAACTAACAGAAAGATTGCAGAATTTTGAGCAAAATGGAACCGCTCTTCTTTTCAGAAGGGTGGCTGCTTTGCAATGAACAGGCAACAGGCTATACAAACTGGAACATTTCTGACAATATGCCATTGGAAATGTAGACTCTTGGCTGACACAATACATGGTGCACATTCTCAGCTGGTCTGGGAAACACAAGCTTGGAAGGAGACACACACACCCATGGATGGGACGGTACAAGAGACAGAAACAAAGAATAGTTTTTAAAATGTTATGGTACGCTTCACACAAGCAGCAACGAGTATCATGAGGGATGAAGGAGGAAGTGATACAAACACCTCCAAAATTACGGCATTGCTTGTTGACAGCTGAAATTCAAGCCTACTGAAAGAGGTCCCAACTCCCACCACGGTTTACATGCAGCTCTGTGGTTCTCTCTGCCACCTAGAAAACTGGCTTAAGCAAGTGAGAGCCCAAAGGGTAGGCAGAGAAGCCCTCCCTGTCCCAGTCTAAACCCTTTCCCTTTCAAATTTGATCTCCATAAGCTGCTTTTAAAATGTACACACATTGTCTTTATCAAAATATGCAAAAGAAATGGGAGTGAATAACTTTTTTAAATCACCAGTGGGGAAAAAAGATTAGAGTCCCAGTTCTTTAACCCATGACCTAAAAGCAACACAGGGAAAGGGTTTTTTGGATGGAAGAGCAATAAGTAAAGAGTTCTACCCTTTTCGCAGTCAGGATGCTAATCAGCCTAGGCTAATTTTGGTCTAAAACAAAGAAAAACACAGCACATCCTGTAATAGGTTGTTTAAGACACGGTTTAAGTTCAGTCATTTTGCATGGGGCAACATAACATAATATGCATTGCTCTGCCAAGCAGTTTGCCCTCTCCTGCCTCCTCATTTTCTTCACTGAGTGCAGAAGACTGTTAATGGTTCTCACCACTCAGAGGGATAAAACTAACTGGTGTACCAACTTGTCTGTACACTGTGACGGATCATTTGGGGAAAGCATGTTTGCATGCATGCATGGCCCTTCCCTCTAGTCTCTGGGGGTCAGATCTGCAGCTGCAAGAGACTTAAAGTGACTCATAGGTCTTCCCAGCACCTTTCATCTCCACTGACTGGTCTCCTCATTCAGTGGGTTCAAAGCTACAGCAGTAGGCTGCTAAGCAGAACTGTAAGTCGTGTTTCAGTTCTAGCAAAGGAAGATAGACATGTTCTCCTTGAGCTGATGCAACTAGGAGAATGAAGCTTTGCATTTCAAACTAGAAGATCCTTGTTCAGCCCCAATGCACTTACGTATCTTTTATCCAAAAGTGCAAGAAAATATATTGATTTCCTTCTGCATTTATATAGCACCCTAATAGCCCAGAGGGCTCTCTGGGTGGTTTACAAACATTAAAACCCCACCAACCCTAAACAAATAATTAAATTTGGTTTAGTAATCTCAACCAAAGAGTGAGAAAAACCCCAAGCCTTTGCAGAATCAGTCATGTGAGGAAACAGTATGCAGTGTGGGTTCCGCTGAGCTGAACCTTCTTCCACAGTTTACCTAAGATTTGTCCAGGCAAAGGCATAAGCTATTGTGCTGCTATTCCATTTTTTGTCAAACTAGTTTTGTGGGAAGGAAAATGGCAGGAAAACTAGGGGAAAATCAGGAGAGCTTCATGATGAAGACCGGATTATCTCGAAATCTATGAATGAAGCAGGCACTTTGCTGATTTTCTGGCTGCAGGACATTGTACACAGTGAAAACGTCTTCAACCCAGCAGGTGCTTCTCTGCCTGACATCTTGCTCTTTCCCTGAGGGCAGCGGGTTGTCATTGCATCCTCTGGATGTTTTGGGCTACAATTCACATCATCCTTTATTGGTGGCTACGATGGCTGGAGATTATGGGAGTTGTAGCCCATTTGGAGGGTGAGAGCTTGCTCACACCTGTTCTAAACAGATCGTGGTGGTGATGCCACGTTTCTGTCATAACTGCTTGTGGGTTTCAATCCGTCTGTTAAAGACCAGGAGCTTCCGCTGTGCTGTGATTTTATATCTATCATTGCTAAATTAATACTGCATATTTTTTACATATTTACTGTTTTATACTACACTTGTACCCCGCCCTGAGAGCCATTCTGGCTAAGGGGGCAGGATAGAAATCCAGTAAATAAATACCTCAGAGCAAATAATTTTAATATTTAAAAGAAAGCGTACTGGATAAATCGTCTCTTCCATACTCTAGTCTTTTCAGTGGTCAGACTCTACTACAATCCCATTCTGTTTGCAAGCAGCATTTTACAAAAACAATTGTCTGAAGGTCATAATGATTAGGATTAAGTTCAATGGAAGAGAAGATGGATTCACTCCATCAAGGAAGCCACAGCCCCGAGTCTGCAAAAGCTGAGCAAGAGGACAGGAAATTTGGGCAGAGGGTGGGCTTTCATTCAAAGGGTCGCCAAGAGTCAGAGATGACTTGACGGCACATAAGAGCAACATGCTGCCCAAGAACTGAAGCTGTCCGGCCAACGCCAGCCATTTTGCTTGCATTTTTGAATGTTCCGTGAGTAGGTGGAGCAGGACAGAAAAAGGATCTAGCAGATTGTGATAAAATCTACATGAGAAGAGCTTGTTGGAAGATTTTGGACAAACAGGAGAGAGAGAAATGCATGATTCTATTCGGATATGCTTGACATATAAAGGAATGTCTTGCTACTGAATAATGTTTATCAGATAAGATGCTTCTGTGTCTCATCACATCGACCATGTCAGTTTTGAATAAATAGCAAAAAAGCACACTTTTTGAAAATCCTCAATTTCTGTGGCTTTTCCCTGTTTCAATGGGGTGTTATTTGCTAACTTAAGCCCAATTCATGTCAACAGCTCTACCCTAAATAGGGTTTAGTTTGGACACAGCCCATCAGTCAGAATTCAAGTTTTCTCAACAGGAACAAATGATTTTATAGCTGAAGAATAAAATTATCTTGAGTCTCTCCCTTTACCAAAAGGGCATTTTCAGATCCCATATTTTCAAGTGACAAGGAGCTCTCATCGGACTGTATAAAGAAATATGGCTCTTGGGATCAGCCTGATGCTGCCACAGTTCAGAGGGGTTTTTTCCCCATTCACGATTATGCTCTTGAAAACGAGGAAGCCCATATGGGGCAGAGGGGCTTGGGTAGGTCAGTCTCTGCTTATCGTATTCACTGACACAAATGAGATCTAAAGGGCCAATTTGAACCTCCTCTCCTAGCATACAAACCCACGATTACAACCAAGATTTGAACAGTCATTATTCACAAAACCCGCTGGATCCTAGAGAGGAGAGCATGTTAGGTGGCTATTCTAATGCCAGTCTGATCCCCACCCACTTGAGTCATGATAGCAACTGCCCAGTGGCCAGTGTAATTACGGCTGAAAGAGGGGAGACGCTTGCCTGGACTGAAGATTCTTGATCCTGGAAAGCATATCCAGATGTCCCGCTGAATACTGTTCAATGACGTCCATAACATCGTAGGGTCGCAAGCTCTCCTTGAATTTCCGCTTGGAGACCAGAAATCTCATGACACTAAAATAGAGGGACAGCGGGAAATTTGTGGTTTGCCGTCAAGGTTCACCTCCTCCATGTCCTGAAAGATCCGTCCATCCCCACACTGCCCATGCATTCATTTTGTTTCCACACCAATAAACCTATACACCACTCACACTGGAGTTACCCCTGTGTTTACGTGCCCGTCCTTTCTTTTGTTAGAAAGCAAACCTTGCCTGGTGGAAGGGAGGAAGCACAAAAGCAGATTCAATCCAGATTTGTCTCTGCTACAGGAATCGAAGGTTTGCAAGAGGCTCAGAAGAAGAGCGTCAGAAATAGGAATTTAGATTGCATAAGGGAAGGAGAAATTGCCTTGCTGGTTGGTTGGAGATGAGAAAATAACACCTTCTGAGATACGAATGCTGAGGCGGAAGCTATCAAAAGCAAAAAGATGGCTAGACAGAAGGCAAAGAAAAGGGAAAGAAACAAAGAATGGCAGAACTGGTTGAAAGGCCTGCCTGGACCTGTGCCAGTCGGATTTTACTTGAAAATGGGACCTGGACAGAATACGACACAGATGAGTGACATGATCTGGATGCATTAAGCCCTGCTTAATTCTACAGCCCATGAGCTTTAGCATGTGCTGGATACACACACCCAGTTAGACTTTTTAAATTAACTTTCTCCTTATTGGCACTGTTATCGAAAGCCTCGTGGTCACTTATCTTTATTGGTTTACCACCCCATGCCTAGCCACCCACCCAATACCAGACTGAGACAGAGAGCTGGGGCTGGTCTGATCAAAGCAGCTGGGGGCTGTCATTTCCACCTGCGTAGGAGATCACAGGACGGGAGGAACAAAATGGGGTGGAAACACACCTTTGCTGGAATGGTGAAGTGCCTGATCCCGCCTAATCTTGGAAGCTAAGCAGGGTCAGGCCTGGGCAGAAGTGGGATGGGTGACTTGAGTGTATGATTCTATGATTATTGTTGTCAACTGCCTAGAGAGCTTTGGTTATGGGCAGTATAAAATGTAATAATAATAATAATAATAAAATTGCTGACAGCCATTACAATTAAAATGGTTGTATCCTGGTATTTTGATGGTTGCATGCTGCCTAGAGAGCCCTTTGGACTACTAGGCAGCATATAAATATAATAATAAAATAAATATTTCAATACAGACTTTGTAATGATAGTGATTATGATGACACTTGTTATTATTACCATTATTAATATCATTTATGTACTGTCCAATAGCTGAAGGTCTCTGGGCAATTAACAAAAAGAGCCAGTGCAGTGTAGTGGTTAAGAGGGACTTGGGAGACTGGATTCTAGTTACTATTCAGCCACGAAGTTCGCTGGGTGATTTTGTGCCAGTTACAGGCTCTCAGCTTAATCTACCTTAGAGGGCTGTTGTGAGAATAAAATTAAGAGGAGGGAGATGTAATATAAGCTACCTTGAGTTCCTCAAAAGGAAAAAGGCTGGATATAAATATAATAAATAAATAAGTATCGCCTAAAGTGGCGTGGGCTTCTTCCCAGCAAGTACCGACTGTAAAGTCAAAAATAAAACTACACAGGGCTGCGAACGTTTCAAGTGCAGTCTTTAGACCCACGGTGGCTTCCTGAGTCTTGTGTCACTTCTGCACTGGCATAAAATTCCATGCGTGGTCATTCTGGGGAAGACCGTCCTTTGCATCTCAACCCGAAACCATCTCAACATCTCACTGCATCCGTCACTTGAAATCATAAAGTTAAGCAAGGCTGCAATGCCGTGGGAGCTGCTTCCCCACCGAAATAGGCCAAGCTCAATTGTCCCCTCCCGGGCTGTACTGTAAAGGCAACACAGAGCTTGCACCAAGTCCCCGGCTTAGCGTGGCTTGCTCAGCAGGGTCACGGTTGTTCCGCCCGGCCCGGGTGCACAGCCCTTCCTTACCACACTGCCCTGATGCTGACTTTAAGGCCCGGCGTCAGGTCTTCTGTCACGAATTCGCAATTGCAGCTCTTGTTGTCAGCATCAGGCATATCTTCTCCGGGGAGGCACGCTTCTGGAGAAAGCAGGAAGGAAGCAAGAAGCGTAACCAGTCAGTCTCTTACTGCTGCAGAAAGATGGGAAGCACTCTGTTTCGGCCATCCAGCCAGGATCCTTTGGAGGAGGGCAAAGGATGTCTGCAGTAGTTTCAGGATGGATACCTCTGATATTTCCGCCCAAGTCATCTCTCCTTCCCATTTCCCCATACAGCCCTTTTGCACCGTTCCATGGTCACTATTCTGACCTTGAAGAACAGCCAGCCAAGTTTCTTCTGCACCAGCTACAAGGGAGAGGGTGACCAGAACATGAGTTCTCAACTCCGAGGTCAAAGCACTATCTCCAACTTCGGAGCTGGGAATCCAAACTTCCCCATAGCCTCTTGGACGATACTGAGGGCCCCTTGGACTGCTCCCTCCATTTTTAATTGAGATTTATATTCTGCCTCATACCTTTAAAAGGCCCAAAGGATGGCTTACAACTAGGGTTGGGACGAACCCTTTCAGAATCTGCCCCTCCAGAGTCTGCGGACTTCCCCTGGCGAGTGGCCCTGTCCGGCACGGTGAGCAGAGCCAAGAGGAAGCCTCACAGGCTCGCAGACACCCAGCTGCACAGCTGGCAACCTTCCCCATCAGGCGCAGCTGCAGGATGTAAAGGAGGGGAGCTGAGAGTGGGTGCACCAGTTGCCTTTGGAATAATTAAGTCAAGACATGGAATAATTAAGTCAAGTTGTGACAACCCAGATTCAGGCTACGTATCAGGAAAAGCTTCCTCACTGTCAGAACGATAGGACAGTGGGACCAGCTGCATGGAGAGGTGGTGGGCTCTCCCACACTGGAGACATTCAAGAGGAAACTGGACAGCCACCTGAGTGGGATGGTGTGACTTGGTGTCCTGTACCACCAGGTGTTGGACTCGATGGCCTTCCTGGCCCCGTCCAACTCTACTACTCTATGATTCTATGAAACCAACAACCATCTTTTAATGGCTCAAGAATAGGGAAGCATTATCTTGCATGAGCAAAAGGAGCCAATAAACTTTCCAATAAAAAGAAAGCAAGCTGTGGAAGCCAACAGCTTTCCCAGCTCACTGAAGGCCACAACTGCACATGCGCATCAAGCTTCCAACTTTGGTGTCGTCTCTTAAGGACAGCCATGGCCACAATCTCCAACAGAAGGGCCCTGTGAGGGATCAAGGGTGAATCCGGAGCGGCCTCACCTTCTGAATTCTGCCGTGAAGCAGCTCCCTTGATACGGAAAGCTTGCCGGGCCCGGCTGCGGTCTCCGAAGCTCCAGCTCTTGGGGACTTTGCTTGGGCTGTCTTCAATGCTCTGGTCGGCACTGGGCGATCTTCGGACGCCTGGGGCCTGAGGAGAACCTTTACCTTTTGTGGCCGCACCTCGGGGGCTGGAGAAGACACGATCTTTCAAGCTGACCTTTTGACTGTGCACAAAGACAAATCGAAACAAGACCAAAAAAAGGGGGGAGCAAGAGAGGGAGAGAGAGGAGGGGGGGAGACAAGCAGGAGGGGGGAAGTCACTCCAAAAACACCATGGCGGCTTCCCTTCAGCCATTCAAAATCAATTGTCTTTCAAAGCAGCAGCGGGAGAAGCAGCAGCAGTGAGATGTGGCTTTTAACACTAATTTGCTTCAAAAAGGCATCTCAGGAAAGGTTTCCATGGCAATGTATGAAGATGAGGTGGGGGTCGTTAATTGAGGAGAAAAAATGAGAAATGAGCATGTCAACAGAAAGTGATTCTGGAATGCGAGATCGTGGTGCAGATGGGAAGGCTGAGGGATCGTTTTGGAAGAAAGCATTGGTTCAGGGCAGCTGTATGCAGGTAATGGGAGCAAGGACCAGCTACTTCAGTTCTGGACCTCAATTCCTGTCCTTCAATGGGACAGTGAGGAAAGAATCTCCAAGAAACAACTGTCATACACCATTTCTGCCAATATCCCAGCCTACAGGCCCTAGATCCACCAGCCAACTAGCATGATGTGGACACGCGGCTCAAAACCTTCCTTGTCTGAATCGGAGCTTCCATTTTGCGCCCACAATGCAAAGTTCTGCATCACAGTCAAGATGGGGGTGGCCATCTTGGCGATCATTTCATAGATGCATCCCTATAGTGAGTCTTCCCCTTGGCTCAAGGATGGGGAAAACGCTGCTTAGCACTGGCTACACTGAATAGGGGTGATGTGTGTTGTCGCCCAGTCACAACTGGGGGAGCCACACATTTCCCACCACTGCAGTAACTGATCCGAGAAAATTTTGGAGGTTTAGAAATGGCTATTCAGAGGCATCGTAGAGGCATTAGCAAACCTTCCTACCAACCTTTCGGAATATAGCTTAGTCCTTTTGCTGCTAACCCAAACTCTCATTATCCTTTATCTGAGTGGGATGGTGTCACATGGTGTCTTGCAATAGCAGTGGGCTGGACTCAATGGCCTTCATGGCCCCTTCCAACTCTACTATTCTATGATTCTATATTTTTTCTACATATTAAAATGGGCTACCTACCTGACTATCATTAACATAAGCTGGAAGTACCAGGTGCATAACTGAATTCTCTGGGGAGTTTTCTGGAGCAGAGTTTCCCTACTTCTTTTCTGAATATTAACGGAGTGCTTCACCTTCCATCTGAGAATCAACATCAATCAGAAAGTATGGAAGATACTAACATGCACTTTTGCCTGGAGCCAGGTAGGGCCCAGAAGTAACGTGCAGAGTCCATCACACCTGTGCTAGTGAGAGAAGCTCCAGTCTGAAACACCACAGGGAACGGCTACTTCTCTGCGGTCAAGGCGAAGGCCTTTCATAATTTAACCTTCCGCATCCAGATGTTTCCAGATGCTCACCAACCATGTGGTTTGATGTTCTACTCCATGTTCATTTGGCACTTTTTATTTGGCCCGTTCGGTACTGGATTGCCTCAGCTCTGAGGCAACGTCGCTCAAGGCACTGAGGTTCCTGGGTCCGACTCTGGCATGCTCATGTTCTTGCACATGGTTCAGAACCACAGATCTGCATCACCCACTGGTCTGACCCATGAAACCTCTGTTTGTTCTTCTCTTTGTGTAGAGACCATTCGCCACCACTGCATGTTCTCAACTCCAAATTTCCCATTCCCTAGAAATACACTGTCAGGACTGGAATCTGCATTTGTGGGTTCCATGAACTTGCATGCAGAAAAGTGATCTATTGAACAAGGGAAAGCTAGCTTGATACATTTGCCTTTGTACTGGGAAACATCAAGCATTTGAGGGATCCAGGCAGGGATCTGGATAGCATGGGAGGATTTCACATGGCTTGGCTGTGAACTCAAACTAGTCCAAAACACAGTCAGGACTCCTTGTCTGTTTGTCCACCACCCAGAAAGCTTCAGCTATTGGGCAGTATAGAAAAAATTAATTAATTACTCCAGAAGAGGAGACCACCACTCCTCTGTGAGTGGTCATACTCAGCCTCACACGTTCAGTCTCTGACATCTCCAGTTAAAAGCATCAGGTAGGAGGTGCTGAGAATACCGTTGCCCTGAAGCACTCTTGATTGTCAAAGCAGAAACCAAGAGGACACATGGACAAAGGGTTGGTGGCAGCTGCTGGCCCCGATGCTGGTGGCACAGTGGGTCCACGCCAGGCTGAAGTCTAAACTCTTAAGGGCCTGTCCACAGTGCTTGACCTATCTGGGAGCTAGGGAGTAGATGCATTGCCCTACAGGTATCAGAGACAAATAGTAGAAGCTGGCCCAAGGCAGCCTCCTGTGCTTCCTAAGGTTAGAGCTTCCTCTCACTGCAGAAGACTTGTTCTAAGAGCTGGGCACTTGCTGGATACTCTCTGCAAATGAAGGCTCTCTTCCACTGCTCCAGGTCATTGTTGGCTGGACCTGCTGGTAGTTAGAATCAAACAGCACCTGCACAACTGCAGGTTCTTTATCTCCAAGGAAGGCCACCAACTGTCTCCTCTGAGATACCTGGCATGCCTTCAAGGAGAGAGCTTCCCTAACCATGCCAATAGAAATGCCCGGAATTAAATGTGGGTTGTTTTGCACACCAAAGACCATTGCACTATGCCCCCTATTAAATAAGCTTTGCTAGCCATTGTCAAGGAGGCTCACACAGAAGCTTGGAAGAAGACTGGAGAAGATCCTTCCAAGGCTGTGCTGAACCTGGACAACCCCTTAGCAATACCGAGACAGAGAGGAAATGAGGTACGTGCTGGACCTCCTAAAGGTCTCTTGGCTACTTTCACTACTGGAGGGTAAGGCAAGCCGTAGCAGCTGCAAAGAGAGGCATCCCATAAGTATACCTCTGGCGGCGCAGTAAGGGAAGGAGCTGAGAAATGTTGAGGGATCAACACTCTTTCACAAGGGGCACTGGGAGGGCATGCAGACAAGTGGAGAACTAGCGGAGGCTGAAGTCCCACAGGCATGCGAACGTTGGAAACTGGCTGAGCTGCATGATCACTGCAGAGAATCCCGTGTCAGAGCTATTTTGGATGACATGCAATGTCCAACATGCTGCCGCCATCGCCTATCTTATGCCTGTGCAGATGTTGTGATCCAAAATGGAAAGAACCGATTCCTAGATGGCATGAGAGAGGATCGTGTGTGGATAGGAAAAGGCGAAGGAGGCAACAGGGGAGCTCTTCCGAACAGTTTCAGCCTGCATGGACCCATCCACAATGGCAACCTCCTAAGCACTCGCGGGGTTGCGATCGACAGTGACAGCTTCGCAGGGCAGACCTGTCCCACCTAATCCATTGGCGATGGCAGTCCTAGAGAGTGACATGCTATAGACAGTGTGAGTAGGACCTTCCAGATGATCCAAGTTCTATCACTGAACTCGGACTACATGGGAAGGTTAACCAAGATTGCTGTAAACCACCCAGAGAGCTTTGGCTACGGGGCGGTATAGAAATGGGATAAAGGAATAAATAGTAAATAATAGCTACCTGTTAGGGTAGCGTGTGATACATAGCTGCAATTAGACCTTTAAAAAAGAAATCTAACATTAATTTTGTGGAACTGCTGAAGCAACTGTATATTCTATGAAAGCCCATTACTCAAAATGAAAAGAAAGCAGAATGTTCTCCATACCTCTGGGGGGAAAACAAAAACTAACGTGCTGCTATCCTATGTAGGTTTAGTTCGTTTTTTTAAAGCATACAACTCCCAGAATGCTCTATGCAGCACACTGGGAGTTGTATGGCTTTTTCTGCCAAAGTTGCATACAATGACACCCTAACTCATGAGTGATCGAGCCAGATCCATTGCTGTATTTACGGGTCCTTCAGCCAGTCGACTAGCTTCCAAATTAATTCGCTGTAGCATGCAGGCAAATTTCAGCAGGGTACGATGCTGTTGAGAAGGCCGAATGAACTGGGGGGGGGAAAGAAAGTGCCAAGCCTTTGCAGCTGATTCAAGACCATGGTTCCATCTATTCAAGGTAAAGCACACTGTCTCTGAGAGAGGATACGGAGGCACCAACAACTTAGGTGGACAGGTGAAGATGGATTTGTGCACAGGTGTGATGCTGGCGAGTACATGTGATTGCCTACAGGAAGGGAGTGGAAAACTCTGCAGGATCAGCTGAACAAAATATTTACAGTGCTGCTCCATCCAATACTAAAGCTACCAGAGCCTTCCGGTATCTTATTTAGTCTCAATAACAATGTCACCACAGATATTACGGCTGCCAGAAATAGGTTTCCTGTATTGTGTCCCTCCCTCCATTCCTGGTAACATGTAGTTTCACTTACTATGTGACAAAATATTGTCATCTCATGTGCATTTCCTTGCCCCCAACTCCACAACATTGGCTGTCCAAGAAGTGGGGTAGGAAAACACAATGTTACAATTCCACTACGTGAATTGAGTAAAAAGGAATCTTGTTGCAGGGAGAGAAGAAAGAATATCATATCGAGTTGCTGTTTTCAGCAGTCGGAAGTAGGTTGCTGCTTTGTTTGCAGACTTGTGTCTTGCTTAGATAAATGCTTAAATGTGTAACGGTTAAATAGCTCAGGGTTGACTATAACCTGTCAATGCAGTACCTTATGCACACTGAAATGTTTCTAGTCCCTTCGGCTGGGTCCCTCTCAGCACATACAGTGTTCTGGCCCCTCAAGAGTCACAAAGATGGTGCTTGGTCGTTACGGGGGGAAAATACCAATCACGAACAGAAAGGGTTTGCTTTCTCAACAGAATGTTCCATCGTCCACCTGCGCATGGCTGATGGATTGTGCCAAACTGCTGCTTGCAGGTGCTCCGGTCCACATGACAGTACCCTGTACACAGATGTGTACTGCACAACCCTGCAAACAGCATACTCAAGTGCATGTAAATGTGACATGAGGAATTCCTGCTTCCTGCATCCTAACAGCAAAAATGTTTCCAATGTTGCAATTCTCCAATTCTGGGGCAGGTCAAAAATTTATGTTCTGATTGTGCAACACCCATGCTTGTGTAATTTCTGCGGATGTGACACCACCTAAATGGGTCCTGGGGTGCCAGTTTGCTCCACCAGTCACATCTGACCCATTGATCTGAGCATCTATGCTCTTTTCCACTCTGCCTCCCAATTCCCAAACTAATCTCATGGCTTTTAAAAAGTCCCCGAGGTTTTAAAAAGCTGCCCTCACTTTCCGAAAAGCTGGCTCTATCCCTTCAGCAGTTGCTCCTGAAAACTTCACAAAACAACGCACAACCTATAAGGGAATGAGTAAACCAAAGTATTTTTTCTCTGAGCTATACACACCTTACGTAACATACAAGGATGATTGCTTTGGTTTTGACCCTCTTGCCAAGTAACTTTCTTACAACTGTGCCTCTCCATACAACAACTCATGGAATATTCTGTTTCTTCCCTTGTGTTCCCATCACTTCACTTTGGATTCCCTGAACATTAGTTGCCTTTTAGAGCAGTAGTGAGCACCGCTGCTCCTCTGGCTGCCACGCTGTTTCTGGGCACAAGCAAACCCCTACAGAGCTCTGGTCCAAGCTCTGAAAGACGGTGTTCTCCTCTAAGCATCTGCCCATATCCTAAGAGACTCGGAAGAAGTCCTCTCTCTCTCCCACCTCCTTCACAGGCATCCTTGGTGGAAATGCAGGAGGGCCTTCCCAGTGGCTGTTCCAAGGCTCTGGAAGTTCCTTTCCAGGCGTGCCCTCCCTGCGATGCTTTCAGAGGCAGGCAAAACCTTTCTATTCCAACAGGATTTAGGGAATAGTCTGGACCTGTGAGACTGCAATGGATTCTATGTTGCTATAGATACATTGCTTATTGTCTATACTGTGTTTGTCTATATTGCTTTTATTATCTCTATTCCTTTTATTGTTTTAATTTTGGGATGTTATGTGTTCTAGCTGATTTCACTGTATTTTCAACTTTTGCACATTTCTGCTAATGCATTGTGTTTTTAATGCTGTAAGCCACCTTGAGACCCAGCATTGGGAATAGGCAGAATATTAACATTAATTAATTAATATTAATACAAAGGAAACACTGGTTTCCTTTAGGAGTAGGACTGATTAATACAAGAGTTCCTTATGTACAAGCAGAGGGGTACCGTTTATCATAACCCTTTCATATTGTCCCAAATATTCAGGACACAGTGGGGAAAATCAAACAGCATTCAAAACTGTACCAAGCAACCAGTAAGTCACTTCCAAAGCCAGCTTGCAATCTAAAACTTTTACAGCTCTGAGCTCATGAATTGTGAGACAAGGATGGGAGTCAAGGTGGGACACTATGCAGGCCATGCATTCCTCGGGTTGTCGTAAGTCCGAGATGACCGGGCATCACGTCACAACAAATAACAACAGAGTGAAACAGCTGGAAAAAATATGCATGCATCCCCTACCCAAAAGTTTGAGGACCAGTGTCTCTAGTAAGAACAGACCCAAGTTTATGATTCAGGCCTCCATGAGGAAAGAAAACAGATGGTGCACTTACTTGAAATTTGCAGGCAGACTAAATTATATCTTGAGCTTTGAGGGTAAGTTTAACTAGCTTACCAAACCAGGGAGGACCGCGTGCTTATACACTCCTAGCCAGTCTATAATCAGAAAGAAGGACTCGAGTTCAGACAGAGCTGAAAGATTTTTAATCTACACTTTTGGGTTGTCCTCCTTATTCCAACTGAGGCAGAAGAAAAATCACCTGCTGTCACCTCTGAGGGAAGGTGAGAAGAGCTGTGCTGGATAAGGCCAAGATGAAAGGTGAGAGAGGGTTGCATTTTACTGTCAGCATCGTCAAAAATCTCTTAGCATGCTCAGGATGATACCGCTCATGCTTCACAACAGTAATGATGGAGAAACATACAGCCGAGCATCTTGGAAATGGCACTGACATGTTGGAAGCAGCCAATGATGTAAGTGGCCTCTTCCAACTCCTACGATCAGACTCTCAAGTACCACTGGCCACCTGCCTTGCCACACAGGTAAATCTCGCGGGGAAGGCAGGACCTGGCATTAAACACCTGGTGAGAATCAAGAGTTCTACAGCCCCTGCATCCAGCCAGCCCAAGAACAAGCTACAAAGAAGGCCTTAATCATGCATCTTTTCCTTGATTTCAACTCAGAGATGAGACTTATGATTAATCTCAACATAATCTTGTCTTCCTAGTTTCTTCCTTCTTGCTGGTATTTTTTAAACTAAAATGACAGAGATATACACATTTGGATACTTTAAAAAGTTTTGCCATTTTGAAACAAATGATGAATGACTGTTGGAGTTAAACCAACAGAAACCAACATGCAATCAGTCACATTTCGCAAGCATTCTGTGATGTTCTAACTAGCTTTGCACGTCCAGACTTAATTGCAAACAAGCAAACCAAGTGTCCACCATTCAAAGCACAAAAAGGGGAAGAATTAGTCATTTAACTGCCATAAGGTTTGCATTAAGTCACCCGAAAGTTAGATTTTCTTTTTAAGGAATGGTGGGATCACAGGCAAAACAACATTTCCTTACAAGTGTCAGACTCCTGTGTCAGGAAGCAAACATCACTGCAAAGACTCTGGAGCTGATTCGGCTGCCACAGAGTCAGCGGAATAAGATGCTGCAAGATTCTGTGATTCGGCCCTCGCCGTTTCCAACCCCGAGACCTTGCTTAATTGCAACCTGGGTTATGCACACATCCACCAAGGAGGGACCTATCGCTAACACGGGTTGAAGACTAGTCCTCTGTGGCTGCGTAGCAGAAGCGGTGCAAGAGCCAGGGGTGTCTCCCCCGTCACTAGCCCACAGCCATGCAGGAGAAGTCCATTCTCAACCTTTCGGTGACACCTAAAGGAGCCACGTCCAGTAGGCTTACAAGGCTGGTCAACAACAACTGCAGTGCCAGGGCCTTATATTGGTATTAATCTGAGCGATTCCCAGCTGAATTATGATAATGACCAGGCCTGTATTTTCCAGATTGGTGTATGAATCCCCTGAACACTTGGTGTCTTTCATCACAGTCGGTCCTTTTGAGCTTGCTAAGAAAGCCCCTAGCCAGGCAAGATTACACATTTCGGATACGCCTTCTTCAGCGATTTCTGGGTTTTGCCTAATTGAGAAGCCAAGGAAGCTGTCGCTGTCCGTTTGGTGTTTTAGGGCTTTAGACAGGGTCTTCCTTGACTCACTGAGCGCGTCTATTAATCAGATGAGTGATCAGAACAGAAGGTAGCAGGGGAAAGAAAGAGACAGAAAGAGAGGATGAGCCGTGCAGCTTTGGATTAGTTCCGTGCGAAGCAATTCCCGTGGTACCTAGAGTTTCCTGAGCAGCATCCACAAAGTGACTTTCTGCATGGATGGCTTTTACTGAAAATGAGGGGAAAGCAGAATAATTAGACCAGATGGCTCAGGCTAGACAGGAAACTGATCAACTGTAGAAAGGAATTGGGACGGCCACATTCATTCTAGGTATTATGGATTTTGGATGGGGGGTTTTTTCCTTCTACCTGCTGCAAAGTGCAGTCAATATACAGCTCATTTACGCTTTGCAATGAAAAATACTATTACAAATAAACCCTTCTGCATTAGAAATGGGAACATTATTTTCTCATTCAGCTTCTCTAATGGTGAGTGGAGCCATTCAAAACATTTCATGTTTATACACTCATTAATTTGAACATTTTGTTCAAAATTTTTGCCTTTCCCAGTATTAACGATTTGTGATATTTCTATGTTTTGCCGGAAACATATGTTCTATCTTTCAACACATCTTTGGGAAATGCCATGGGAGAAAAAGTTTCCCATTTAATTTCTGTATTAATCATCTACTCCCAAACTATGTTGGATTTTGTTTTCCCTACTCCCAAATATTAATTCTTGGCTTTCTGTAATATTTTCTAATCTACTGTTGCATTCACCCAGCAGAACTGTGTAAAAAAAGGGAGAAATTTCCCCATTGAATTTAATCTAACCTACCCAACATTACTCTGGAATAATCTTCCCCTTTTATTTATTAAGTAAATCACTAATAAGTACTTGAGTATGGATTATGTATTGACACTTGCTGCTTCGAAAATGCTGGCATCCCTTCTCTGAGAGCAGGTACATAAAAGCACAAGAAAGCCACACAGTCTAAAATTTATCAATTTTGCAGAAACAAAGCAGGGGAGTTTTTATGTGCTGTGATTCAAATTAGCGTACATGCTCTGCGAAACAGGACAAAACAAACCATTTTATGAGAAAGAGAGGCAATTCTCTTGGTCTCTCTCTCTCTCTCTCTCGGGCAATCTTGTGTGATGTTCCACACACACTTTTGGATGTACCCCCTGAGCTGGTGGAGGTCAAAGAGCCTCAAACCCAAGTCACTTAACTTATTAGCAATATCAGATGCTTCCCAAAAGAAACTCTATAAAATCTAGTTCGGTCCAAAGACCACCATTCTTATTTCAATGGAGCTGTTCCAACACCTCACTGGGAATATTTTTAGAGCCATTAAAACAACCTCTCAGCCACATTTAAAATGCAGAAGGGGCAGCCCTGCTCCACCTGCAGGGAGGGGCAATTCGAATCGGGCTTCCTGAAGGCATCTGAAGGATCGTGTCCAATTCCTTCTGCTCTGTAACCTCCACGGCATGTTCAAACGGAATCCACCCTTTTTTTCCTCAAGCACACCCGGTAGATTTCATAAGAAGCCAGAACTCTGTTTATATGAGGACAGACCAACACCAAATGAAATAGCTTGTGATGCAGACCAAGACCGGGGCTGCTTTGGTGGGTTACCCAAAGTGTTCCCGCTACCCCCAGCCAGCCCCCAAATCCACCTGGAACCCCTTCTACCCATGGAGGGAAGAGCCCAGAAACTAGACAATGTTACCACCTGGCCAGCAGCAGAAACTTGCCTCTTGCCACATGTACATGTTAACCTGGTACCTTTCTCTCTTACTTGAATTGTAAGCCAGTTTGGGAGAACGTTTCAGCCGAAAAACAGGGTCTGTGCCTCCATTAGATAATCTGCATGGCTCCCTGTCTACACTTGAAAGCAGTTGTGGGTTCCACCACCTGCTGACCACCAGCCATGTCGTCCTACAAGGAGCTGCAAGGAGTTTGAGCCCAACAAGATCCAGAAGGCCACAAGCTCACGGAGCATGTAAGCAATGCATTTCCCAAGGGCTCAGCCATGTTGGCATGTCACAGAGGCTTATTTTAAAGCAAGAAGGCCTGGGCAGAATACTTTTAAATACCCCTGAAGTGAGGAACACCCTGCAGATAAGCTAATCGATTGGGTCCAGGCAATGCTGAGCCGGGATTCAGAAATGAGACAGGCACACTCTTGCTGTTATCAACCAGAACATAGTATTGCTTTATAACATTTGGGGAGAGAAAGCACAGCTTCGTGAAAGCAAGTGCGTCTTTATGGACAGAGTGCCAGACTAGGGCTAGAGAAACCCGGGTTCAAATTCCTACTCAGCTTACTGGGTAACCTTGGACCAATCCATCTCCATCTCAGGAGCTGTTGCAGGGAAACAGAGGGGCAACAAGAGGAGGGGAAAGCTAAACATCTTGGAGGGAAATGAGATAAATAAACAAGAAATAAAAGACAAAAACAACAGGCTGGAGAACAGTACAAGACAACAGTTCTACCTGCTCTGAAATCTGCTTCAGGCAAGCAAATTTGTTTGTAAGAGACCATGTGGCACAGTTCACCTTCCTTACTTTGCAGATGGAGGCTGTGGGACCAGTAACATTTATAGCCATTTTCCCATAGGGCTGCGATGTTTACTTAGTCATTCACCTATGAAACAAGCTCATTTCCTAAAAAGCTGTCCCCAGTTACCCATACAGATTAATTTGCTTTCAAGCGCCATCAGTATTCCAAAATTGGGGGTCTGACATTTCTTCCCCTTTCCTAATCCCAGGGACCCTAAGAGCCGCTCCAGGCCCAACCTTGTATCTGTCACATAACCTGCAGAGCCTGACATGAATGAATACCTGCAGCCTTCCTTTCCACCATTTCACCTTGAAACGTTTCACAAACATGCAGTGTGACTTCATCATGGATGAAGTCTTCCCCCCTCCCCATAATTCCCCCACCAAACATGAGTTGTGTAAAACCTTGCCTGATTTACAAGACCTGGAGAACTTGACAGCTCCAGTTTGGGGATCTTTCAGCTGTCCTAATCAAGGTGTTACACTAACATGGATTTTGAGATTCGTCTTAGAAGAGGCATTGAGTGGGTTTGCACGAACGCTCAGTCCCCCTGAAAAACAAGCTACCCAGAGTGGCTTCCGCACTGAATAATGCACGGCATGCTTGCCACACGCTGGCGTACCATGGCTTGGTCACCTCCTCCTTCCACGTCAGGCCTCCAACCAGCTCTAGCACATACCCCATGGGATTTTCAGCAGAACTCCTCACTTTGACCCCTCTCTACTCCACAGGTGAACCCTTTTGATTCCCTGATGCTTACAAAAAGAGCTTACACAACGTGCAATCCAGGTAGTAGGGGTACTTTTTAGTTGTTGTTGTCAGTTTTTTGCAATGTGCTCTTAAGACGATCTGATAGGTGGTATTTTCTAGTCAATTTTCTTGTAAGTTGCAGCTGTCAAGGGGAGCGTGTGGGGCAAAATACAAGGAAATTGAGGGGATAAGGGCTCCCTATGGGAGAAATAATTCACACCTGCAAAGGATCAGAGAAGAAATAAAAGGAAAGGAGGTACCAAAAGTCAGAAGCACCAAAACTTGGGGTGAGAAAGCAGTAAGCGCACCAAAAATTAGGGGGACAATATTTTTCCCTTTCACAGTGTGATTTGTCGTGGGAAATTTTAACAATTTTACATGTTGAACAAACAGTTTTCAGCATCCTCTACCTTTTCAGTCCTTCCATAGTTCTCCAGCTCTTCTAGAGAGGGGAGATATTAACACCCATACTGACTCACGCAAACCCTCACCACTGTGGTTACTGCGGGACCCTGACGGTTATTTGAAGAAACCCTGCAAGGGCGTTTGAAGGGGGCCCCATGGAGGCAAGGGGTACAACTTCAAGTACTGATGGACCTGCCATTTCATCTTCTCTGCCTTGCTCAGCCACCCTCTGTCATCATCATCATCATCATCATCATCAAAACATTTATATGCCGTCCTTTGCCACGGCTTCAGGACAGCTTACAAAAATATCAATATAAATAAGATAATACAAATCTCAATAAATCAATCCCCACTGCACCACCTGCAGTCCCCAGTAAACAATATGCAATACAATAAATAATCAATAAAGATTATTTTTAAAATCTAAGATCTTTAAAAGAACCAGCAGGAACATCTGTGCATTTTGAGGACTGGAAAGTAAATGGAAGAGAAATGCACGTCATGCTACTGGCTGAGAACGAAATCTTGCCAACATTTGCATGAATTTAAGGGCTTGCAAGAAAATGGAGGGGGAATTTGGGCACCTGCAGTGATGGGGCATTTTAATGCTGATGTGCAAACTTCCTCCCCTCCCCATTTACTTCTCAGCCATTACAAGTGTGTATGTTTTCCAGTGCCAAAGACTGGCACAAATGCTGCCAACAGGTTTCTTTTTTAAATCCTTAGAGGTGGCAGAACGGAATGGAGCATGACTTACATCACCCCACGCTGCCCTGTGACTGATTCCCATTCTACCTTTCCCAGGTTCATTTAAGAGCAAGGGGAGCTGAAATACCTGCAGCTAAGGTCTTCCCAAAAGGGGTGGGTGTTAATCCTTCCCCTTGCTAGTACAGGCGGGAAGATGAAGTGTTGAAAAGGTGCAGGACACTGAAAGATGTCAGTTCAGCCATCAAAACTGAGAGAGTTGCACTGCTAAGCAGGAGATACTGCTGCCTCTCTTCACCCCGTTTTTGGTGCATGTCCTGCGGTTTTGGTGCTTTCCATGGGTTCCTCCTTTCCCTTGGCACTATCCATCCCCATGGCCGTGGTCCTCACCAACCGTGTGCAACTTAGCCTATATCCAATCTTGTCTCGCCACTTTCCTTCCTTAGCCTGCCTCTTTGCTCCTTCGAACGGCTGAAATACATAAGGAAATTGGGTAGACAAGGCTACACGTGCTCCCGCCCACTTGTGAACATACGATAAAATTGCTTGCCTGGGTTCATGCGACAAGGCAACCCCTCAGCTACAAACAACCCCTAAAAAACAAATCACGATTTGTCAGGGCGGCTCGTTTGCAAACCAAACCATGGCAACTGGCTGTGGTTGGCTGCTCGTGATGGGGCGTCATGTCACGAGGTCAGTCTCTCCTCTCTTCTATTTGCTCCCAGCTGAACGAGACCCATGTGTTGGACCTAGAAACAGGGGAGAAATCGGGCGCACTCTCTCTGCTGGGGCCGAATTCCTGGTTTCCATCCTGGTTACATAGGAGGGGGAGCACGAGGCCCGCTGGCAGAAGAGAGCCAGAGCCAGTGAGAAACTTTTCCGTGCTGACCAGGGAAACGGAGCCTCCCATTTCCAAGGATCCTGAGGCCAAGCGCTTCTCAGGCCAGGAGGGTGCTCAAAAAGAAGCACCCACCTTGGTCAACGAGGAAAAATCCACAGCAGTCCCAGCATAAAAGAGCCATGCTGGACAGAACACCTCCATGTAGAGAAGGACTTCTTTCTATGTGTCCTGAATCTCCCACCATTCAGGTTATTGGATGACCTTGCTGAGGTCCAGTCTAATGCGAGGGAGGGAGAGAAACTCTTTCCAGGCAGGATCCGTGACTTCCATGGCCTTTTTCTCAGCTGCAGAGGCCATCCTGCTGGAAGGGCTCTTACAGGCCGTTCAGCACCAAGGAGAGGCTCCTTCAGCTCAGAGCTCAGCTTGTGGGCTTTGCCAAGTCTCAGTAGGGCTCCCAGCTCATACTGGTGCTCCAAGGTGGCCCTTGCTGCATTTCTGTGCCCAAAGCTCAGTGCTTCAGGGTGGGGCTGCGTCCAGCTTGTCCTAACCACTCCCGTCTGCAAGAACCCATCCTACTTTGCACAGCCATGGTTCCTGGAATATGAGGAGACCCATAGATGTTGGTGCATTTACATGAAGACGATCAATGTATTGCAGTGGTTAAAATGCCAAGTGATGCTGGGCAGACCCTGGTCCAACTCTCCAATTGGCCAGGAAGTTCTCTATTAACCATATATGCCTTTGGAGGAAAGTCCGTATGCCCGTTTATTAAAGAATGACAATTCCTGCCCTGCATCTGGATGTGCAGACACCTTGCCAGCACTCCCAGGAAACTGCTGCATGATCAAAGAATTGTATCGCCAGGCCAAAGAACAAGAGCTGCAGGGCAGGCCCCAGCCACTGCTCCCACATTCGCCAGTCATTCCTGGCAAAAGAAATGCCCCGTCACTGTGTCCAGAGTCCCTCACGCTGCACACAGCAGCCAGCAAAGACAACACTCTGAGCACACGGACAGCTTGCATTCGCTTTACAGGTGTTCCTGGGGAAGCAGAGGCGTCAGGCCCACCCACTGGTATCCCTAAGACAATGATTTCCTAGCAGTTCTACAAACACAGTTAAGACCCCGAGAGTGGTTGTGATCAAAAACCATCGGTCTTCTCCTAAGCCAAAGCTAAAAGGTGGCCCATAACACCACCGTGTCGGAGGGAAATGCGCCGTTCTGGTTCAACAAACCTTCTGAGCAACACTGGAAACTTTACAGAAGGGTGGGGAACTTTTTATGTCGAGCCACATCCCCTCGGAAGAAACCTCTCAGAAGCGGGGGCTGCAGATCGGGTGGGCAAGGCTGGAGCTGTTGAGGAGCAGACCCCAATCTCAAGGCGGAGAAGAGCTGTGCTGGAGGTGGCCCCCCTTTCTCTCTCCCACACCTCGCAGGGTGGAGAACGGAAAGTTGCAGCCAGGCCCAAAGGTGCCATCCTCAATATCCAGCCAAAACGAAGCCCTTCCTCCTTCCTATTAGACAGGGTGAAGGTGGGAAAAGCTCATGGAGGACCAATGTTCCCCCACCCCTAATGCAAAGTTGATAGAAAGCCTGCAAAGTGAGATACATCCCAGATGTGTCCCAAGGTGCAGTACATCCCAGAAGCTGAACCTCAATGCACCTGTCACTACTCAGTCCAGTAGGAACACAGCTGGCCCTCTCCTTGCATCGCTGGCAGAATACTGACTTCCTTTCCTTAGAATCAGATCAGGAACCTATTTCAAGAAATCTGTGGATTTTGGAAATGTTGCAGCTGACCACATCTGCAGAACTCTTGGGAGAGCCATTTTTTCCCTATTTGCCCTCCCACTCCTTGAGATCAGCAACAGAAGCCCTCCTCCGGGAACCCTCTGTGAAAGATGTTAGGAGACAGAGTACCCAGAGGAGGGCCTTCTCTGCGGTGGCGCCCTGACTGGTTAAGACCTTTTTACTTAATCAATATTTTAATATATTTTAATATTAGAAACATAGAAACAGAGCGAGTCAGAAGGGGCCTCCTGGGCCATCTAGTCTGACCTCCAGCACCAGCCGGCTCCGCTCACGACATGCCTACCATGTGCATGTCCAGCCTGTCTTTGAAAAATATTGAATTTTATTGTTGCATTTTATTAACTTGCAGCCAGAGTGGGTTGTCAAATTACCTATGTTGTAAGCCGTCCAGAGACGCAAGTAATTGGACGGCATACAAATTGTATACATAAATAAATAAGTAACAGATCAATTTTGCATATGGCAATGTCATCATGCTACAGTGCAAAACCTATCCATCTTTGCAGTACTAGATTCTCCCAGAACCTATAAATCAACATGCGTTGCAATGCACGACGTCACAGCAACGGAACCTGCCAAGCATCAAACTCCTGACTGTCGCACTGACTGTGCCTTGTGCAAGGTCCACAGGGTTGCTAGCGCGCAGGCAGTCCATACGCATGCTTTTTCCATACGCCGCTGGTGCAAGAGAGATGTGAGCAGCAGTTAAACCTGCCAACACTAACAGATGCTCTGGGACTAGGTTTGGCTGAAGCCATCAGAAGCTTCAGAAGCTTCCGAACCTCAGAAGCTTCAGAACCTCAGAAGCTTCAGAGCCTTCACAGCCTTCAGAACCTCAAAAGCTTCAGAAGCTTCAGAACCT
>JAIXND010000771.1:6227816-6241131 GCA_023646645.1 Varanus salvator macromaculatus | reverse complement strand
ACCTCAAAAGCTTCAGAAGCTTCAGAACCTCCGAAGCTTCAGAACCTCAGCTCCATGACTGCTCTGCAGCGCTCCGACGGACACCAACTTACCATGTCAGAACGTGATACCGTGCCTGGGCAATGCGCAGTGTGCACTTAAGATTTGCATAACTATTTAAAGAGGGACACTAGCCGGGCCTGGTGCACCATTTGCTGTCTGCCTCACTGTGAGGATCCACTTGCTATAAAACAATGATGTGTGACAAATGTTGGTGGGTTTGTGAATCTCCTTTCTTTCATTGCTATCGGGACCAAAAGAAAGGCAGAAGTACAGGTGAGGGAAGAAGGGATGCAAAGAATGACCACCACCTCTTTATCACGCCACACCTGCAATTTGGGAAGCGCACGCTGGAAAAGGGCAACATAAAACGGCAGAAGCCCCTCCCGCTTTCCAGGTGGAGAGATCCCAACGCTTCCCGGGGCGTTCATGACCCAGGCCTTCCAATCCATTTCTGAGTATACAAATGCCACATCTCAGCCTTGGTTTTGATGCTGCCGCAGCCTCTGCCCCAGAGACTCCACTCAGTTAGATGGCGCACTGCCATTGGAAAGAAGGAAAACATGATCCAAGGACCACCATTACAGGTATGTACAAGGCATGCGGACACAGGTCTCACAGCGTGGGAGGAGCAAGTCGAAGGTTTACAATGTTTATTTGAATGGCTCTGAGCTCCTTGTTGCCACGAGCATCACACGCATGACACACGGGAACACAAACTTAGAGAGAAAGAGAGAGAGAAATGTGAGAATGCATGAGAATGGACTCTCTGAAAACATACAGACCTTGGAGATGGCTCGGGCTGCTGCTCTTTCCTTAAACAGAAGCAAAAGTACATTAGCAATGGAGTCAGGTGAAAAACGGGCCCTACACAGACAGTTAAAGACAAGAAAGACAGGGCCAAACAGAACACAATGACAAGGCAGGAGGCTGTCAGGCTACCTAGAGGAAGTTTAGCAGGTGCACAAAGAAGCCTCACAAGACAAGGTCAAGTTAAAGCTAGAGCACTTTTCCAATTATTATATTATTATTTTATTATTATTATTATTATTATTATTAGGACCATGGAGCTTGATCGAAGTGGCTGCTTCTTATTTAACAATATCTTATTTGCACCCTGCTTTACACCAGCATGATAGCACTCCAGGCAGCTTACCATCTTAGATAAAACTTTGGTTTTGAAAGAGCAAATACATTAAACATTATCAAATGTGCAACCCTAACAGATTGAAGATCTAGCGTCCTCCATGCACAAACAGTAGGCCTGCCCTGATTTAGAGTCATAAAAGGCTGGGACAGCTGAGACGCCGCTCCGGCCAAGGCAGTATCCATCTTGCTATTGTTACAAGGGGTGTGATGCAGCCGGCCTGATCTAAGGACTCCTTGGGCATGGAGATGCTCCCGTAAGTGAGCAAAGGACTCGTGTGTGCTTCTGCATTTGCTGCAGTGCTAGGGAGGGGCCCATGCATGCATCTGCACTGAATGGTGGTCCGTCCCTGTCTCAGAGCCTGCGAAAGCCATATTCATCGCAAGCTATGCACACGAGAGGACTTGCAGAGCTTGGAAGCAGGTCAATGTCCTATCTCTGCTAACACAAAGAGTCACCCTCGTTCCCCACATCCCAGGCTTGAAGCAACACAAAGGGACAAGTTTCCTGTAACTCTCATACAGGTATGGAACTTCATCACAGGGAGAAAACGGTTCCCTTTAATTCTTGTCTGAATATTTGTGTGGCGCACTTGCAATGGTGTAAATTGGCATCCTGCGACAGCAGGGGGTTGGACCTGATGACCATCATGGCCCCTTCCAACTCTACTATTCTATTATTCTTTTTTTTTTTTTTTTGAATAAGTTTTATTCTTAATATATACCTAACAAAAAACCCCTAAAAAGCATCAATCATTGAGAACATCAGACCTGCTGGGTCAGCCCCCCACATTTTTTCTTTTTATGTTAAACTATAAACATATTTAAGTCTATGCATAGTCTCATTTCTCTAGCCAATGATAACAAGAGTCCCAAGTTTGACAGAAATCTGTATCTTCTTTCTCCTTCAGAGACAAAGTCAATCTGTCTATTTCCGCACAGTCCAAGATCTTTTTTAGAATCAGTTCATTCTACTATTCTATGATTCTATGAACTGAGAAATTTCTCTTCCAACCAAGTCATGTGGGAGAGTAGGAAAACGCATCACTTTATCGACCAGATTAGCTGGATGATGTTGTGGCTTACACATATCACAGGCATCGCAATCTGCATTAATTGCTTTGTGAATGGAAATCAGGAATCGTCCACCAAGGGCAGCATCACTTCCAGTGTGCCTCCTCTTCCTCCCCAAGAGAGAGAGGGCTGGGAGGGCTGGTCATATATGGGACATAATGCCAGAAAAGCAGCCCATGCAAAAAACAAAATATTTTACAAAGCAAGGAGAATGGAACCTCCAAGTGATACTCCATGGACAGGACATTATATCAAATAAAAATCCCTAAAGCATGTTATCAGGGTATCTTCTATATTTCAACAAGCGTTCTGTCTGGAATGCTGCTCCAGGAATGCTGAAGCATCAAACCATATAATCCTTGAAAAAAAAACCTGTTATTTAATTCAATAAATCGCCAGTTTGGCACCACGGACGCTTCTTTCATTTTCTTACAAGCCTTGTGTCAGTATTACTAACCTGAAAGTTAATCCAGATTTGCTCTTCAGGTTCCTCAGAAGCTCCAACTGGTTCAGGGGAGGAATGAGTCTAAATTGGAGGCGGGAGAAACGAGAGAGGGAAAGATCACATTCAGGGAGGGAGAGGAGAGGCAGGCAAGGCATGGCAGACAGGAAGCAGACAGCTTCCCTCCCCTGCCATTCTGCCTGTCCCACGGCTCACAAAAATCGAAAGGCAGGAACGTGTCTTAGCAGTTTATGCAATTTCCTGGCGCTTCCAAACATGGGTGAGGAAGCAAAAAGATCCGGAGAGTGGGGGGAAAGGGTGCTGCCTCCATTCTTTCAACCTTAACTCCTGGAAGGAGGGAGATTTCCGCAAATGCTTCCCCTCACGCTGAACATGCGCCAACAGCTCACACTGCTGTCACTTGGAGATCAAGGCGGACAGCAAAGCCTTCCACCCTGTCCTCACTATGCATAACATTTGCATAACATACAGTTGGCTTTATTGTAGGAGTTCCATCTGGCCTCTGTAGCTCCATCCGTGTCCTTCAAAGTGCAGTTTTGGATCTTTAAAGCCTTATTCAGAATTGTAATTAATTAATTCTGAATCAAATTATTCAGAAGGACCATCACCCACCCACCCCCCTCCCCATATCACCCTTCCCATGCATTAACAGCAGCGACAGAGGCCCTTCTCACTTGGCCACCTGTGAAGGCAGTGAGACAAGAGAGGGCCCCGTCGCAGTGGCCTCACACATCTGGAATGGGTTGCACTGTGGGCTTTTAGGAAAGCCCTGGACACCTCCTTGTTTGTGTGTTTCTTGTTGTTGTTGGAGTGACAGTTCAGATGTTTGTTCTTATGAAACTAGAGGCCTGCGTATTTCGTAAGCCACATTGAGAGGAATCCCCCCCTCAAAGGTGACCCAGAAATATTAATGAGAGAGAGAAAGAGATCTTTGTTGGAAGTCAAGGCTGACAGCAAAGCTTCAGCGATTAAATGAAGATCCTTGGTGGAAAGAGAATGCAATGAAGCTTTTTAAAACTGCTAGGAAATTTGGGGGTGCTGCAAATACCTTTAGTGTGATTCAGTGGCTTGGAAAAGATGCAGTTAACTGTTCAAGTGGAGACTCTCAAAGAGCACTCTAAGATCCCCACGCTCAACGATCTGACATCTAAAGTCAGACTGAGCTTCCATTCTTTGAAGAGGTCAGGATACCCTGCCATCACCCCAACACCATCTCCAAAGTTTGCAACCAAAGGGTCAAAGTCCCCTGCCCTGGAAGCAGAAATCGTGAACTCTGCAGGCTTTGCATGGTGGTGCTTGCTAAGCCTGAAGTTCTCCCTTTCATTCTAGGCTCCATGAGTTGTCACTAGGCTGCAGAAAGATGGCGGTTCATTCTTTGCAAATAGAATATACCCTGGACTGCGTTCCCGGCAAGGCAGTTTAAAAGCATCCAAATGCGAGGCAACACTGGGAAAGATGAGCCCAGTGTCAGTTCATCTGCATACATTTCTTTCCAAAAAGAAAGGGGCATTTGGGGTTGCTTTGGTCTTCAACTGGCTGGAAATTCGAAGAGAGCCACTGAAGGACTTGCCTGCTAAGATGGTCTGGATCCAAAAGGGGAGAGATGGTTTGGAGGTGAATGCTTGAAGGATTAAGCACCTCATTCATAGCACAAGAAACACACCACCGGGGACTGGCTTACTGCCTCTACCAGGTGCTAGCGGAGAGACACACTTAGGCAAGGTTTGTTTTAGCAGATACGTATCTCTTAGGGCTGAAATGAGCTGGGAGCAGGTTCATTTGGATGGCAAAGGGGATGTGAGCATTCCAAGCCACAATCTCGTAGCAAGAATGTGCATTCCACAGTCCCAGTGACTAGTGTGCGATTTGGCTGGAAAGATGACTTGAAAGCATCCCTTTTGCCAAGCTGAACTTTATTACCTGAAAAGTCACCAAAAGGACTAGAATTAATGTCAGTGCATCACTCACAGATTGGGGGGGGGGGGCGGGGGGAGTGAGAACTAGGTAATTATGCAAGACATTTCTCCAGTCAAGCTTATCCCCATTGGTTAGGCCATGTACATGGATTCTGCGATAATATAATATTCATTTGTTTTATGTAATTAATGTCTAAACCCCAGGCAACAGAATATTCTCTCTCTTTCTAGAAGAGGCATCCCCTTGTTTGCAAGGACTTATTTATTTGTTTGTTTATTTTACACATTTATATGCCGCCCCCAATTGCAACGAGCCTCGGGGCAGCTTACAATATAGCTTAGCACATTTAGAGAGAAGAAAGGCCTACAATTCCCAGCATGCCCCAGTTTTTCTCTATAAACATGCATGGGATCGGGCCCTTGAAAGCACAAGGATTCATACAATCACCACAATGAAAGTCTGTGCATGCAAAACCAACCAAGTACTAGAATTCGTGTCTCCTTCATTGGCTTTACTCTGCCCATTGCTCATGAAGAATTAATTTTTATCTGTTTTTCTTGCAATCGCATGTACAATACAATACTGCCGAATGCTTACTGCGCCTAGCAAAGGGAACACCAGTGACCAACTCCTGTGGGGCACATCAAGCTCAGAAGGGCTGAATCACGCCTCCAAGCTACAATACCATTCACAATATGGACTAGGCAAAACAGTACAAACTCCCACAACTGCGCACGTGCACACACCACAAGGGGTTAATATTATTTGTTATAGAAAGCAGTTACAAGAGCACAAAGGTGAGAGCCGCAGGCTGCGAGGGAAGTGGAGGGAGACGGCAACATGGGGAATAGATCACATGGGGAATAGATCGAGGAGGAGAAAGGGAAAGTAAAGGGACAGATGTTAGAGCAGGATGCAGATGTTCCGAACACTGTTTATCCAAAGGTAATGAAGATGCTCCCTCTCACGTCCTGGGAACTAGCACAGCCACTTGCCCATTTTACAGAAGGAACAAGAGAGGATCGTGAACGCTAAGTAGCTAAAATGCACTAATAGCTCCTTAAGTTTCTCCCTAAGTATTTTTCCAGCTCTTCCCAGCTTCAGGTGTGTTTTCCAAACACGCTCAGACGCTGCTTGAGCAAATAAAACTGCCAGTTTTCTCCAAATCATTTAAAAGAGGATGTAACAGCATATCACCCTCTACCATTGGGTCATCCTGACCTTACCTACGGTGGGGCTGCACCCAAGAGCTACTAACATCTTTTGGAGAGAGGCGGAGAAAGAATGAAAACAGATGTAACCTTCTGAAATTAGGAAAGGCCAGCTGTGGACAGTGCTTCTTGGTCAGCCCCCGAGGCTCGTCCCCTGGCAGTTTTCCCGGTTAAGGATATGTCTATAGGGTTCAATTCTGCACTTTGGTTTTGCAAAGTGAAGGGCAGACATCTAAATGAATAAATGTGCATAAGCCATTGAAAAAGAAAAGATGGACAACCTACCTCGTCCACCACAGCCTGCTGGACAACTCATCCAGCACCAACCCAGCCGCAACGTGAAGCGGTTCAGCGGTTTGCAGAACCAGGTTCACACTGTGGGTGAATTGCCCGCTGGGTCTTACATCTTACAGATCTTACATCTGTCTTCATCCCAACAGAAAAGGTGTGATAGTGAGGAGAAGCGGTGAGCAGAAAGGGCGAGAGAAAGGGACATGGGAGGCCGAGAGAAGGGGAGAAAAGCAGAAATAAAAATGGTGGATGAGATAGAAAGATAGATATTGGCCCTATTCACACCACGTATAGGGCAAAAAGGGGTAGGACGATGTGGGGCCACCTGCAAGTCCTGCCCGGTTTACAGAGATTCCGTGACTGCGGATCTTGTTTCCTCAGGAACTCTAATCACAGAAACTCTGCAAGCGTGCGCTGTTTGATATTGTTACTGATGTTGTTCTTGTTAGTGCTGTTGTTGTTATATTTCATGTATATCCCACCTTTTTCCCTCTTGCAAGGAACCCAAGGCAGCTTATATAGTTCTCCTTCTCTCCTTTTTTTATCCTCGTCACAACAACCCTGTGAGGTAGGCTGGGCGGAAAGTCCGTGACTGGCCCAGAATCACCCAGGGGGCTTCATGGCTGAGTGGGGACCAGAACCCGGATCTCACAGGTGCCCAGGCCAACCTCTCTCCACCAGGCCACCCAGGCTATCATTCCACTCAATCCACCTGCAGGGTCCTTCAGAGACCTTCATGCTCGACCTGCGAAGGTCCACTCATGTGGACACATGAAGGGGGACTTGTATGCATGCCAAAATCCACTTCTGTGAATACCTGGACAGAATTCCTGAGCCATGACGCAAGGCCGGGGAGTCTGAAAGCTACCAGTTTCTGTAGGCTGGTGGTGCAGCCTACAGAGCATGACATGACTTTGCTTCTCACAGGATCCTTAATCAGACCATCTACATTTCCATACTACGCAGCTTCCCTTTTCAGGAGATCTGATGAAGAACTCTGTGAAACCCAAAAGTTTGCATGTTCCTTCTATACAAACCTAGAGTGGGCCACTCAAAGATGTATTTCCACCTTTTTAGATCTCCTGTATTTAGGGAAAATTTAGAATACTTGGATAAGAGCCAAAAGATGCTTCTCAGTTGCAAGGCTCTGTCAGAAATAGAGAAAGTGTGATACATGCAAATAAAGAGTGCGCTTAAAGAGTGCAGTCTCACAGCTCCAGCTAACACATTTTCCACGCTCTGTTTCTCCCGTTCTGTAGTACTATCACATTTCATACCAGAGCTCCCCCTCTGGCATATGGAGCCAGCTTCCCTTGACAATTTCAGCAAGATAAGCTTCCGTCTCAATTTTTTATTTTGTCACGGAAGTATCTGTCCGTACAGTCCATTTTCAAAGATTGTATCTAGTCTGTCTGAGCTGTGGGTTAGCAAAGACGGATTTTTCTCTCTGCATCTGGCTACAGAAAAGCATCCCCTGATCATACCCAAAGTCGTGATCTCTCCCAGCTGAGTAAACTGGACCCAGTCTCCACGGAACTGGAATTAAGCGTCAGGCATCGCACACCAGGGTGCACGGATTTGCACTGGAAACACCCTGACGTTGCTTAATTTACAGGCTGAATACATGATGCAGGGAGACACTCTTGTCAGAATAGGGAGCTGGTCTTTTTCCAGGAGAAAATGAGACCTAGGGATGGCCGCTAGGAGCAGGGTCTTTTCTGCAGCTGGCACCCCCCTCCGTATTTGGAATGCTCTCCCCAAGATTTGCCTGGTGCCTTCCTTGCACTCTTTTCTGCACCAGGTGAAGACCTTCCTTTTTCAAAAACATATTTTAACAGTTGATGCCACTCAACCTTTGTTTTGTATTTTTATCTGTATTTTATTAGTATCGTGCTTTTAATGGTTGTAATTAGTTTTTTATGGTGGTTTTTAATCATATGATTGTGAGCCGCCCAGAGGTGCTGTGGCACAATAAGCAGCATACAAATGTTTTAAATAAATAAATACATCTCTATATGTTACTAAGGCTACATGGGATTGATTGCCTCATCGTTTTGCGAGTGAAGCAGAACAATTTGATGGTGCTACATTAGAGACGCAATAGGACACAATCCTATGTATGCTCAGACAGAAAAATGTCCTCCAACTCCCAGCATGCCCCAGAAAAATGTCCTCCAACTCCCAGCATGCCCCAGCCATGACTGACTGGGGCATGCTGGGACTTGGAGGACATTTTTCGGTCTGAACAGGCACAAGACTGCACCCTAAGGGAGGCGATACTGCTCAATGAAAGATGCAGGTTTTCCACGCAGAACGTTCCAGATTCAGTCCCACCCATAGACTTCTTCTGCCCAGTGATATGAGGGTCAGATCAACCAATGGCAGGGCAGTTTCTTATTTCCGTGGCTATACAGAAGAAAGAAAGAGAAGATACGGGGACAGTGATGGAGAGGAGAGTTAGTAAGCAGGGAAATGCAGAGAAGAGAGGAGGACCCAGCAGGGATGCTGTACAAAAGCCATCAATCCACACCAAAATAAAACACATTGAATGGGAATGCGTCCAGTTTTAAGGCTGGGTTTGCTTATTCCAGTGTGGCATGGGAAGGAAACCACAGGCCAAAATGAAGGCAAAGATCCAGTCCCCTTCTAGAGTTTCGGGAGAGCCAGTCACTATCGGTAGCCGGATGATTTCAAGGTGCTTGAAATCCCTAGGGGAGTCACCAAAACTCACCGGGTTTCTTCTCAGTTTGAAAGAACCATTTCTTAACTTCTTCGTCACCCTTGCACTATGCAAAACATGTTTGCAGCGGATGAAGTTGCACGATGCAGTTGTTAGTACCTGGTTTGTATGCCTAGCTATTGCTACTGTTCTATGCAAGGGGCCCCCTCCGTTGTGTTTTCCCTACCCCGAAAAGAACACTTAGCAGGTTTCATTCCCAAACAAATACAAAGAGCAACACGACACACACTTCAATGTACATGCACTTCATACCTGGAAGCCCCATAGGTTTGCGTTTGTGAGCTTTGGGTTTCAAGTATTTTCACAAAGAAAGGGGAAATATGGGACAAGAGAAAGGGGAGAAATTAAAAGGAAGGTCAAAAAACCAAAAATCAAAAGGAAGGTGAGAGGAAAAGAAACAGAACAAAGAAAATTAGCATATAAGCTAAGTATATCCAATTGAACACGTAAACTCTGAAAAGGATTATGCAAGGAGCTGCCGATCCAATTTAGAGGCCTAGCTTTGCTAGAAAGGCAGAACCTAATATTAAAAAAAATATTTAAGGCTGCAATCCAATTCAAGTTAAAACAGAAAAAGGCTTACAGCTCCCATGATGGCCTGCAGGGAATTCTGGGAGCCGTAGGTCTTTTTCCTGTTTCAACCGAGTAGTAATTTTTCCTCCAAAATCTGGAATAGCCCTGTGACTCTTCAGTCATATTGCTGGGTCAATTCATGACCTGCACTCATCATAGAAAACAGAGTAGGCATTAAAACCGAAATGTATATACCACTAAGCAGTGCTACTTCAGAGCAAAATGCAGCCAGGCAAGCAGGTACAGCAGAATAGTTCTCCTGCCTACACTTCTCCTTTTAAAGTGCTTTTTATTACACTACATAGACTATCCTCCTTTGGCCAATTTCCAGATGGGGTAAGCATATACCCCCATTCTTCCATGAATTCATTATGACCCACACCATCTTCCTTCCCCTTTAATTCAGAGCACTTCTAAAATTTTATTTTGGAGCTGGCATGTGTGCCAACGGTATCTTTCCCCACCATCCAGCCTCACAAGTTAATGGCGTGCACATCACTTATGCAAATTAATTAACCCTGTGCAAAAATGAATCTTGAGAGGATTGCATGAGTCCATCATAGTTCCTTCTTTTTCTGTAATTTTCATCAATGTGCAAATGTACTGGCACATAGGAGAGAATGGCAGGTGGTTAAAGGCACGAGTGCCATTCCAGAAACAAGCTCAGATTTCTGGAACATTTGGACAGGGAGAATATTGTAAGCGCCTTGCTCAGTACCCACTGGTCACAGGAATATCTGAATGCGGAACTGATCCTGCCCGACACTTGCTTTGTGCTTCATGCAGCTTCATGATGGATCCTTGTGGATCCTGAATAAACACCCACCAGAAAAATGAAGTGAACCATCCGGGTGTAAATATGTGAATCACAACTCTCAGCAGCACCTTCCACGTTCTCACTGTGTGATGATGTTCTGCTTCAGCTACTTTCTTGGGCATGTATACCCTAAAGGCCCAAACAGACTTGATACCTGTGCTCAAATCCTATAATGGGGAGCTTTAAAACACAGCATGAGTAGGGGAGAGCTGAACCTGTCCCTCAACTGTGTCTTGCACCCTACAAAAATAGATTAAAAATATATATGCAGCCGTGTTCATCCAGGCTGGATTTACGTCCAGCCACAGAACCCCTCTGGGAAATATATATCTGATAAAAAGAAATTTCAGAAGGCAGGATGAGCTTTGAGCTCCTCACCCTCCCTTACATGAAGGCTCCCCTCAGCCCCATTTCAGGTCCAGCCTCAAGGCACAGATCAAATGCTGCTACCACACCTTGGCCGTCAAGCTTCCAGCCCTGGCCTTGGAGTCCCCCATCTCCTCCACCGTCCCGCACCATCCTGACTTCCTGCAAGGAGTTTCGGCATCTCCCCTTCCTACCTCCTCTCCCACAGCTTGCAGGGTATTCTGGCACATAGGCAAGATACAAACTTGGTGCACCCCAAAACGGCCACTGCTCATTCCTGAACAGCATGGAATGGGTCCACGGAGCCTCTGACTACTCGAAGGCTCTTACCGGCCTGGATGCAGAGCTTCTAAATTTAGGGAGCTGATTGGTTCCGCTTGCTGCATCAAATGGAAGAAAATACTGCAATTTGAAATGGGACACAATTGCTCTTGCCTGCCCAGGGATGGTTCAGTGCCGGATTTCTTCCCATGTCCTACTGTAAGTTATTAGGATCTTTGGGATCGGGGAGGTGGTGCCATATCCCCATATCAAGACAAACAGGCTCCTGAGCATATCAGGAGCTCCCCAATCACCTGCTCACAAGAATTCTAATCCCAGTTTTCTACCTGGTAGAAAAGACGGCAGGGACCAAAGCCTAGCAATTAGCTGCGACTTAAAACCCAACTTGTACAAACTCAAAGGCCAATTTCAATAAATTAACTAGGAGCTAACTAAACTAGGTCACTCACTTATAAAGGGTGCATATAGTCACAGCTGTGGCTTAAAAGAAAAGCACTTTTGAACTGAAATCAGATCTTTGTGAGATGCTTTTAAGAGAATTCCTGTCCATTTCATACACTACAGCAAGATTTAAGTCAACCATGCACCATCTTAAAACATTCATGTCCTTATGCTTTCAGTCCTAATTCTTAACAGCCTGATTTGACCTACTTTAATTTGCCATATTGCATCAAATGCATATTCATAAGAAAGTGAACTTTTGATATCCATTGCTAGCGTAGCTGCTTTGATTTTACACATAGCTATACCAGCTTTTGAAGCCCATGTGCAACTGGGTCTCTTCAGCCTGGAGAAGAGGAGACCCAAGGAGATATGTTGGCAACATACAGGTATGTGAGGGGGTGTCACATGGAGATGGGGAGAGGCCTGTTCTCCCCTGCAGAGGAAGGCAGGACGCGCTCCAAGGGAGCAAAGCTCAGGGAACCCAGGTTCCATTCAGATGCCAGGAAGCTCTTCCTGACAGTCAGGACCCCGAGGGCGTGGAATGGGCTTCCACGGGAGGTCGTTGGGGCCCCATCGGTGAGGGTGTTCAAAGACAGGCTGGACATGCACCTGGTGGGCATGTTGTGAGCGAAGCCGGCTCATGCCGGAGGTCAGACTAGATGGCCCAGGAGGACCCTTCTGACTCGCTCTGTTTCTATGTTTCTATGTTACCACCGATGGTCCAGCCATTAAAAAGAATGAAAGCCGTCGGGCTGCATGTTCTTTGCTGGTACTCACTAAAGAGATGGACTTGCTTCTGGATTATACCATGTCGGAGTGCAGGTGGGGGCTCACATGGCCAAAATGCTTCTTCAAGCAAAAGGAATCCCTGTACACAGAAAAGTAGGATGTCAGGAAGAAGGCCGGACTGAAACCTGACATGCTAGTTTTCCATGTGAAAGAAATTACATTTTGTGTCAAGGACGGTTCAGTTCTGTGACACGCAGCTCTTCCCCTGCTACACGAAGTGCTACAATCCAGACAGGGAAATCTGCTAAGATTTGGGGGTGCTTTGGGAGGGGCTTTTGGTTTGGTTTGTTGGGGGGGCGTTGCTGCTATTCATGGGGGGGGCTGTATATGCTGTTCTGAGGAGTTAAGGGTGAGTCAAAAGCTGAACATAAATGAAAGAGGCAAGGTTTCAGCTGATACCTCTGTTGGGGATACTGCTTAAGCAGCCAAAATG
The DNA here is from genome assembly GCA_023646645.1 of Varanus salvator macromaculatus. Classification (NCBI taxonomy): domain Eukaryota; kingdom Metazoa; phylum Chordata; class Lepidosauria; order Squamata; family Varanidae; genus Varanus; species Varanus salvator. The sequence continues at coordinate 6,228,546 of JAIXND010000771.1, read as the reverse complement.
GAGCCCAGCTGTAGGTCTCTGCAGCTGGGAGACACCTGGCAGAACCCACCAAAACAGCCCGATAGGAACTGAGCATGCTCAGTGGCCAGGAAGTGTTGCCTGCCTGCAAGAGGAAAATGGGAAAGATGGCAGAACTTTTGGCCGAAATCCCAAATAACAGCAGCTCACCTGCAACCTCAGCTTGCAGGTCCCACTTGGAACATTTCTTTACTGCATTTATAGCTCACCATTTCTCTCTTTTACAAGATGCCCACAGCATCTTACACAGTTCTCATCCTCCTCTCTGTTTAACCTCACAACAACCTTGTGAGGTAGGCTAGGCTGAATGACTGGCCCAAAGTCCCCCCGTGAACTTCAAGGTTGAGCAGGGATCCAGGAGCTCCTGCATCCCCCCTCTAGCCTTCTAACCGCTACACCATGACTCTAATAATAGTAACAATGCACAGGAAGCAGAGAGGAGAATGAAGGACAGGACATAGAGAAAGGATAGATGTAAGCAGATAAAACTTGCTATTTTAGCTGGGGTATCCAATAAGACCAAAGATGAAGCAGATTCCATAAAGGAAGCCCCAGCTGTGAGTTTGCAAGAGCTGAGCAAGTGCAGGGCATTTTGGTGGTCACTCAGTCACAGGATCACCGAAAGTCGGAGATAACTCCGTGGTACCTAGCAGCAATCGTCCAACTCCGACTGCTCCTAACTGGGTTACAGACACGCAGCGATGCCTTCACA
>JAIXND010000771.1:6188634-6212949 GCA_023646645.1 Varanus salvator macromaculatus | reverse complement strand
TGGTTTTCCCAGTTGCAATGTATGGCTGTGAAAGCTGGACCATAAGGAAGGCTGAGCGCCGAAGGATTGAGGCCTTTGAATTGTGGTGCTGGAGGAGACTCCTGCGAGTCCCTTGGACCGCAAGGAGATCAAACTGGTCAGTCCTAGAGGAGATCAACCCTGACTGCTCTTTAGAAGGCCAGACACTGAAGATGAAACTCCAATACTTTGGCCACCTAATGAGAAGGAAGGACTCCCTGGAGAAGAGCCTGATGCTGGGAACAATAGATGGCAAAAGAAGAAGGGGACGGCAGAGGATGAGGTGGCTGGATGGAGTCACTGAGGCAGTTGGTGTGAGCTTGAGTGGACTCCAGGAGATGGTGGAGGACAGGAGGGCCTGGAGGAATGTTGTCCATGGGGTCGCGATGGGTCAGACACAACTTTGCAACTAAAAACAACAACAACAAGGCAGTGTCTGGCTTCCTGTAACCTGAGCCCGTTATTCTGCGCCCTGCACTCTGGGATGATTGAGAGGAAGGCTTGTCCTTCCTCTTTGTCACAGCCTTTCAAGTCCTTGTAGAGGGCTATCCCATATCCCCTGTCTTCATTTCTACTGGCAAAATATACCCAGTTCTTTCATTCTCTCCTCCCGGGGCTTTGTTTCCACTCCCTGGATCACCCTTGTTACCCTCGTCTAATATCCCCCTTTTGCAGTGCTTAAATGCAACATTCCAAACTTAGACTGAACAAATCTTTCTCTTAAATGAGTTAGCTCTTCCCAAAAGGAATGGTGACATGGCTGGAATGTTTGAACTTAGATGTCCTTGTACCCCTGCCCCTCTTCCAACATCTTGCAGCCTGTCCCACCTCTCAAGGTTGGTGTGAGGACAAAATGGGACAACGCCCAACGCCTCTCACTCTGAGCTAGGAAGAAAACACAGATCGATTGATGCCTTCCAATTGTGACAGGCATAATTTGAATTGATTGCCGGCTCAGCATTCTCTTGGCACGGCATATGGAAGCTGTCGGTGCAAAGCTGAACTGGAGTGCAGATTTTCCATTCTGCAAAGCCCTGGAGTCCTGCACGCCGTCAGGAATACCTCACAGCCAAGGGGAATGATTTGCTGGCTTTTGCTGTCTGCTAGGGAAAAATAAATGAACTCTCGCTCTGTGTCTTGGGAATTGGTTCACCAGGGAGAAGTGCCGGAAAGCCTCAGTTAAGTGCCTGAAGTGGTGCTTGTCCCACTGAGAGAAAAATCACCCAAGATCAGGACAAAGGCAAGTGCAGCAGACAATTCCCACATCTGTCCTCCATAAACTTAGCCAGGCTTCCCCAGCCTGAAGCTGTCCAGATGTGTTGGACTGCAACTTCCACTGGGGTTGATGGGAATTGTTGTCCAACCCAGTACCCAACTCATGCGTCTCCTGAAAATTAAAACAACGCAATTTTCATAAAGACAAATGCTTTTCTGCATCAGAGACCTCTAAGCTCATGGGAATTTTGCAAGGCCCAAATCCCAAGCTCTCCACAACATCCCCTCAGAGGAGTTACGCCAGAGGACTGATTGGGCTCAGAAACCTGGCCAGGTGGATGCTTTGGGAAGGCACCTCTCAAGATGTCACTCGTTTGGATGTGGGACAGCTCAAAGCAGCAGATGTGTGAAAAGTCTGCCTGGTCTATTTGTCCGACTACTAGAGGATTCCTGACTTGCAATCACTAAACAACAAAAACAGCAAAATCTTTCCGGAACAGAAAGCATGGCAGGACTGTGTGCGCCATGCGCTTCCAGTCCTCCAAACAAACCCCTGAGCTCTGAAGCCGGGCATGCAAAATGAGGCGATCAAGAACCGGCTGCCAGGCTGAATTGCAGGGGAGGAGAAAAAGAGAGGCGTAGCGCACCTCCACCTGTCCTCCCACACTGCCTAGGATGCCCATTCAGAGCCTTACGGGCATCCCCACTGAGTCAGAGTATAAGCTCCCCTGTGGCAGTTGCTTAAGGCTCGCCGTTCCTGCCGGAGCCCCCACAGCTGTGAGCACATGGGGCGCTGCTCGCTCACCTGGATCAGGCCTGCTGCAGGATTCCTCCTCTTCTCAAAGTGCTTCTGCCGGTGCTGCTCTTGAACTTTCAGTGCAAATCCAGAACCGAGGATACCCTGGAAGACAGAGCAATATTGCTTCCATTCGATTTCCAGCTGACCTCCGAATCGATCCCTTCTTCTAGTGAGTGCGAGCAAAGAGAGAGAGACTGTCCCACAAACAGATGAGAAAATGCCACACGGCAGCCATTTCTGCAGGTGTGTTTTCTCGCCAGGGGCTTTGGTCAGGACAAAGGTCTCTTAACCACACTGCTGAAAGGACCCTTTTGTGTGGCTGGCTGGGAAAAAGGCAACCCCCAAATTAGGCATAATCAGGAAAAGAACCAAAAAGAAAATGACTCTCTTATATCAATCTATGATGAGCCCATGCTTAGAATATTGCGAACATTTCAGGTCACCGCACTAAACAAAGACATTAATTCTAAAGTTGGAAAAAGTGTTCCGAAATCAAAAGTTGCATTAAACCCTCCCTCCCGCACCCATTGTGCTATTGTGACTCTGTTTATGCTTCCCATGTTTAGTATTAGTATTTTAGCTATCAAAAGGGCACAGAAAATTCATTTATATGGACCTAGTGTTAAAATCCAAGAGATGGATTGGTAGTTGAGGGAAAATATCACTGAATATTAAAAACTTTCCATCATCCATTTATCTGAAGAATTATGTCCTCCCCAAAAGAAGCTGCCATTCAGCATCACCAGAACATATAAAGAAAAGAAGCACACTCCACATTATGCTTCCAACAATTGGCTGATTTAATTAAGCCCTTACCTAGGAGACATTATGTGTCTAGCACACTCAAAACATCAGTTTTTGCTAAATTAAACCTAGCAAAAGTGATCTGCTTTCCAAAATGTTCTATTGTCCTCCATTTTTATTGTATCGAAGTGCACATTCAGGCTTTATAAAATTCTCAAGGGGCCTTTAGAAGACCTCAAAACAGCATGTTAATATTTTCATGAATCAACCAATATTGATTAGACACAGGGTGCTTTCAAGCAAAGCATTTATGCCGCCATCACTGCACGTCATTCACAGAGGTTTACAGGGATCCAGATAATGACATATTTTGCTTATGACCATCCTATGGTTCCTCACTGCTGCTTCTGCCCTTTACTTTAACAAAGAGACTCCACGAAGTCAAAAAAGATGCTGCAGCTTTCCCACTGCGAGCAACCATGCATGTTCTTCTTTTGGGTTGTGGTTTTTTTCCCTTAAATAAAAAATTGACTTGCCGAGTGCCTACTTACAGCTGGGAGGGCAAAAAAGGAAACACCAATCAGAGTAAATGTTGCTGCGAGAAGACGTCCATTCCAGGTCTGCGGATACTTGTCCCCGTAGCCAATGGTGGTCAGCGTAATCTAAGAAAAGAAAGACTCCATCATGCGACCCTCCAAGAGTAAACATGGCTCGACATTGCAACCAAAACAAGGTATCGCATGTGTTTAAAAGTGGGCATGTTAAAATAAATACTTATTCATTTGTTCACAGTATTTATGCACCGCTCCATGTCTAATGGATTACAGAGTGGTGAACAAAAAGACAATAAAGCAGATAAAATATGGAACAAGTTATTAAAGGCAGGCTATCTGTAAAACTATGGCTGATCAACCAAGGAAGCCTTCCTGGAATAAGTAAGTTTACAGCAAGTTAAAGTACCTCTAAAAAGGTTCCTCTTTAAATCTCAATGAGTTTTGCAAACTCGCAGGAGCAGAACCATTAAATCCACAGCCTAAATGTAATTCACTGCATTGCTGGACATACTGAAGGAAAACTGCTTTCGAACTAACCCAAAACCTCCAAGCTCTGTCTGTAGTCGGAGTTCTATCCAACACTGACCTCCAACAGCAGAATGCGAAACTCTGCTGGAATGGATCTCCCCACCACTTTGTACCCCCAAACACCCACGCACACACGCCAGGTTGTTCCAAAGGGTTGAGAGACCATTTGTAGCAGGTTTCAGGATACCCACAAGGACTGTGGGGGAGAGGAATGCAGGAGAAAGCACAAGAGGAAATTATCATATCATAGATTCATACTGTTGGAAGGGGTCAGGCAGGCCATCAGGTCCAACCACCTGCTCAATGCAGACTCAGGTCACCCATCCAGATTGAACCCTGCCCGACGCTGCTTAGCTTCCTAGATTAGGCACGATCAGGGTATGTGGAGGCTACATGCAATTAGCTTATGGATATGCAATTTAAGTCTGACCGAGATCCAGGACAACGAACGCAGGGATACTTCTCTCCAGAAGAGGCAAATTCCCCGTTTTTAAGTCCTCTTTCCCTCCAGTTTAGCCATCTCATTCTCTGGCATCCACGTCTTTCTCACTACCCCCTTCTTCACTTGCATTTCCTGAACAATGCCGATGGCATTTAAGGCCACTGCTGGAGCTGAGGTCCTGGATCGATGCTGGCCACTTTGCTAAACAGCTCGGGAGGCCTTCGCAAGCAGCGCAGCTCAGCTCCTTTTCGAGCTTGTGGAGGACTGAGCCTTTACTGCACAGTGCATTGCTAGACCAGGTACCCAGGGATTTGAAGGCAACAGCACAGGGGTTTCTGAGCTGCTGTGGGGAGTCCAAGCATCTAACCATTGCAAATATATCATGTTTCCTCCAGCAACCAAACTGTGATACTTTGGAACTGGGAAAATGCCAAGTTTCCTCTCCCAGCCCACGTTTCCGCTGCATGAATGAATTCTGCATGGAATACAGTTACTTAAATGTAATTGGTATCTTTTGGAGAGGTCCTTCACATTCCTGTTGATGAATCAGAGACATCTTCTCCCACAACACATTTGTCACTTGCGACACACACTTTAAGCACTACCTTAAATTTTAAAGGTACAATCCTGCACAGGAAGTAGTCCTATAGCTCTCAGCATTCCCCAGTGATCGTAGGATTGCATCTTTAGGCTCTCCGCAGTCTCCAGCACCCATACTGCCCCTTCACAATGATATTATTTTGCTTTTCGGCACCAGGCGAAGACCTTTTTATTTAAGAAGTATTTTAATTGTTAATGTATTTATTGTAGTATTTGTTTTAATTGTTTTGACCTTGAAATGAGCTAGTTTTTAACATAGCGGGTTTTATTGGATTGTTTTATCGGCATTGTTTATGTATGATTTCTTGTTAGCCACCCCGAGGCTTGCTGCAGGGGGCAGCATATAAATCTGTGAAATAAATTAATAAATAAATAAATAAAAATACAGGAGGGCACCCCAATGCTGTGGACAGCAGTGCCTAGGAATGCTCGCAATGGGAAACCTGGCCTCTTATTCGATCTTGGCAGACTTCCTGCTCGCTTCTGAACAGCTGACCAGCAGCTGGCTGAGCCAGGCCCTTTTGCACAGACTCGCAGCTCCAAGATGCCCGTTTGCATTTTACAGGTTAAGAAAACGTGCACAAATCAAGGTGCCTCGCACAAATTAGCACATGTGGCTCTAGCATGACTCGCCACAAATTGGCAGATTTTACACAAGTTTCCTGAGCATTTGTTTTTGTTTTAATGCCCCAAAGTCAGCCCATCTTAGAGACCGAAGTGCATGAGCTACCTCAAGTAGGGGCCAGCACAAAACTGGCAAGCCAGAAGCGGAGGGTGGGGACAAAAAAAATCTATTGGAGCATTACATCCCTATCAGCTCCTTCTTATGTCATTAATGCTGCCCCCTACCACTGCAAGAAATCCATTTACAATTCTGATTAAACATTCAATTTTCAATGTTTATTAGATTCTGCAAGCTTTCCCCCAGCACTATGATTCATTCCATTCCCAAATCTTTGAAAACAAGCTTGTTTCCCCCTTCCTCTGCTGCTGAGTTTACCGACTAATTAAATTTTCCTCCCAGGCTTGGGAGCAATTGGGGTCCGCTTTGTCCCACCATTTCTGTTATCCCCACACTTTGCAACAAAGGCTAAAAGTGTTTGCCTTGAAGAGCAGAAAAAACAAGAAAGGCCAACTAAACAGACCAGAGAAGCTCGTTAATTGTTGCTTTGTTTCTCTCCTGATCCAATAATCCACAGACAGAAAGACAGAGACTCAACAAAAGCATAATCTCTCTCGGCTTCTGTGCAAAGAATTGCCAGTACCCCATCCTTCTATTACCAAGACTTCATTAATTTTCCTGAGTGCACTCACAGTGCATTAAGCAACACATTAAGAGGTTGTATTATTAATAATTAAGCCACAAGTTCAAGCCAGCTATCAAGGAATAAGCATCAAAGGCATGCTGCACATTTTTGTGGGTTCACTTCTGTGATGCCAGAAATCACAGGAGATAAACCCAGAATGGGCCACTTTCTGATCCAACTCGATTCAGCAACTTGGGCAATCCCTCGCCGCCTCTGAAATCCCAAGAAAGCTCCACTGTCTCAACTCTGCCTTGCAGGGCCTCTGCTCCCATACAGTCTTCCAGCCACAGCCCATCCTGACCTGCGAACTAAGGGAGCAGCATTTGCAAAACGTAAGCACAGAAAACTGCCACAACCTGCAAAGCCTGCAAGTTGTCCTGTCGAAATGCAACGTGATTATTGTCTGTGAATAATCACCTTCATGTCGATCCACAAGAGCAGCACAAAGGAAACAATCAGCTAGAACAGAGCCGGGCAAGACTGCAGCAGACTGGACCCTTCCTCCCACAGGGAGGCCACGGCGGAACAGCCGCTGCTGCCCACATTGCCACGCGAGGCACAGCGGGCTTGCCCTGCTTGGCAGCCCTGCCCTGACGGTGCCCGGGCAAAGCACGCCCCCACACGGGAGAAGAGGCGCTCCAGGTGCCTGCCCAGGAGCAAGAAGATAGGAGTATCCTTACTGAGATTCAGAGGCAGTCTGTTTGCATCTTTCACCCTAGCACTGCTCCGGGTTTGAAGAATTAGGAGGAGGAGGAGAAGGCGGCGGCGGCAGCGGCAAAAATCAAAGCTTAGCAAAGTCCCAGAGCCGTTGCAAGAACTCAGTTCCGATCAGAACCGTGGCAAAGGCAGAGCAAAGGCCCCATCCTGATTGAGTTCCGGACCTCCATACCGACTACTTCTTCAACAGCAACCAGTGATGTGAGAGTAAGGGCACAGCCGAGGACCAACGAGTTAATGAACCAGCTCGGCTCCAGGATGCTCGAGTGGGTGCCTTCTCTCTAACCAACCTGCCCAGTCACTGCGGACATCAGATGAGATGCTCCCGGTGGGTCCACACAGATCTATGGCCCCACTGGAGTTCACCTGGAAAGAGCCTTCAGAGTGGTGGCCCCTTTCCTGCTGAGCTCAGGCACCAGCATCGTTCCCATTACTTCGGGACCTGTTCCTCCGGGCAGGCCTGGTGGTCAACATGGCTGCATTCAGAGGAAGACAAGTTGCCGTCCTAAGGTTTTGAGGGTTGCAGTCATGAAGATACCACCCCAGACCGGCCTCCTTTAAGGCATTCAGCCAAGGGGAAGGAAGAGCTGTCCCCCAGTGGAAGCCACAACATACTTAAGGCTCTGCAGCAACATGCAGCTTGTTGGAGCAACTACCTGGCAAACCTGTCCAGCTTCCCGTCCAGGATCACAAGAAGCTCTCTGAGATGCTGCTACGCTGCCCTTCTGTCCAGAAAGCCTCCGTCCTGCATGGCCAAACCCCACTGAACCTGCCCTGTCCAAGGTCTTCCGTGCAAAGCTGACCTCGCAGAGACCAGCAATGCTGGGCCATGCTGCATTACACAGACCCAGTTACAGAACTGGATAATAGCACATCTGCCTTTGGACCTCGAAGAGCAAAAATGAGTAAGCTACAATGGCAAGAGAAAGGACAGCAGGACTAGTTTTAAGGGATCTCTATGAAAGATAAAGCCGGACCCACCGGCCAACTGAAACTGCATGAGAAGCTAGTTTTTACCTGGGCTCAGGAGGCTCCCTCGGTATGACAGCACGAACCGGCAGAGGATACTCACCAAGCCCCACCACAGTGCGTCCGCATAGGTGTCGAAGTGCTCGTTCTCTCCCTTCTCGGCCAAGTACACAAGGAAGGAGGCCAGAATGAGGCAGAGGAAGCCAATGTACCACGCAGTGATCAGCTCCTGCAACACAATTAAGCAGAGCGGAACGTTCGCTGCAGCCCTTCCCCACGCAGCAGCTTTTCTGCAAAGCGCAGAGGCAGGGTGCAGAACTGATGGGCGCGCGGAGCAGCTCCGGAGACGGCGGTAGCTGCAGAGAGCAGGCCAGTCCCTGGGGGAGCAGCTGCTGCCAGCGCGTTTGGCACAGAAGCGTGGAAACAGCTGTGCCCAGGGCCAGTTTCGGGCTGTGCCTTAGGCACGACGCCCTCCCCGAAGGCCCTCCCGCAGCAAGCCTATCCTTCGAATGCCCTTGTCCCCAGCTGCTGCCGCTCCTGCTCTTGCTTGCCAACAAGCAGGCCGGTGGCAGCTTTTGCTCTTCCTCGTTCTCACCCTCACCTTGACCAGGGACCAGAATAAGGCACAAGCAAACAAGCAGGACGCAAGCGAGAGCCAGTGCGGCACGGTGGCAAGAGCATTGGCCTGGGGACCTGGGGGATCCGGGTTCTAGTCCCCCCTCAGCCACGGAGCTCCCTGGGTGCCCCTGAACCAGCACGGACTCTCAGCCTAGCCTACCTCACAGGGCTGTTGTTGTGAGGATGAGAGTGAGAGGAAGAGGAGAATGATATAAGCAGCTTTGAATTCCTTGGGAGGAAAAAAGGCAGGACATAGATACAATAAAGAAAGAACGGTGAGAAGGAGAAACAGGTGCAGGGGCTCCTGCTACGTGTCCCCTCTGCCGCAGTGCCGGCCCTTGGCCACCCCCCCAGCCATGCCAACTCTTGACGCCAACAAACGTTTCCCGTTACCTATTGGAAATGGCTCTCTTCTGCCACAGAATTGCATAGGCCATAATCTTTGCCTCTCTGTGTTTTAAAAAAGAATTCCACAGTTCTGAAGAGGGTTTCAGAGCAAGGAGCGTGAAGCTGGCTGAGCGCATCCCCCAGACAATGCTGTAGGATGGCTTAGACTAAGAAAAAGTGAACTGTAGGTAACCTGAGGATCAAAGTCCAGCTTCACTGTCCACAGCCAGTCAGGGATGTCTAATCCCCGTGTGCAATGGGCCATTTCACTGAGCATCATGGAATTGGCAAGCAGCTTTCCACAAACAAGCAGAAAGACCAGCGGTTTTGAAGGCTTCACCAACCTGGTGCTCTCCACACGTGCTGAAGTACTGCACCCGTCTCCCACTAGCAGCCACTGTGGTGCAGCTGATAGGAGTTGTAGTCTCACACATCTGCAGGACACCAGTCTGGTTTGGATGGTCTGAGACACTCCTGGCATCACTTTGTGTTTATACATGTTTTGCTTATGGCATTTTCACGGAGAATTTAGATAGTATGATGGAGGAGTTGAGTTTCTAGAGCCTCTTACATCACACTCAGTCAATTTGACCTGATTAAATGTATTTGCCAGCACTTAAACAATAAGAGTTTGTATATCCATCAGCTCGAGGCAACGATCTCTCTCAGGGGGAATAGAAACAACTGATATTTTCCACTAATGCCTTGAATTATTATTTTTTTATTTAACTACATTGCCTCGCTGGGGAATTCTGTCCTTTTTAATCTAAAATATAAAAATTAGATTTCATGTCAGGACCCAAAACTGACAGAACTTTAATATCATTTTGCTGAGTTCTGAACCCTACTGCCCAACCATGAAACCTGAAATTTACTGGTGGCTTCCTACTTCCCAGGCTAATATGTCAAAGCAAAGATATCCCGAAATTAAAACGTTCATATCTGCACTTGCTTATTTTAAAATCAGGAGTTTGCAATGCATGTCTACATGTCTGCAAAGTGCGATTCACTCTGCCTGAGAGGAAACTCACAGCTCACCTCTCCCCACATCTTGTCGTTGAGTCAGGAACCGGCCAAGGCAAATATGTCTCCTCCCCACTCCTGTCCTTCCCAAAACATTCCTACTCTCCTGGTCAGCCTGGGGAACCTGGAGGGTGCTTCGAAGGGCTCTGCCCCTCCCTGAGTCTCCAAAGCTCCTATTTCTGTATCTTCAAGGCCTTCTTCTTCAAAATTACTTTCAAAGTTACTCTCATATGACGCCAGTCCTCTACCAGCTCCACTGGCTGCCAGTTGAAGTCCAGGCCCAATTCAAGGTGCTGGTTTTGACCTATAAAGCCCTAAACGGCTTGGGACCAGGATACCTGAAGGAACATCTCCTTCCTTATACGCCCTCATGGCCCTTAAAATCTATGGGAGAAGCCCTGCTCTGGGAATCCTCTCTAAGAGAGGTAAAAGGGTCATCAACTCGAGTAGGGCCTTCTCTGCTGTGGCGCCCAGACTCTGGAATGCGCTCCCCAGAGAGGTACGCCTTGCACTGAGCTTATACTCCTTTTGACACCAGGTCAAAACCTTTTTATTTAAATGGCATTTTAAAATCAATAGTTTTTAACATTTAGTCGCTCTTGTTTTGTTTTGTGATTTACTGTTTATTGTTTTGCTTTATACATTGTTTTGTTCCTAATTCATTCTTTGGAAATTGTTGTCGTTTTAAGCTGTCCTTTTAAAGCATTGTAAGCCGTCCTGAGATTTCTACATAATAGGACGGCATGTAAAAGCTTTTAATAAATAAATAATAAATAAAATCCCAGCCATGGCGACTCTGGGGCGCCCACCAAGAATGGCAGTTGGGTTCACTCGCTGCACTGACATGAAAATCAGCTCTACTCAAGCTACAGTGTCGTTCCCAAAACCTTACTGGGGCAAGTGCCTCTGGAGTAGGTTGCGTAGTCCCCAAATCCAGGATACTAGCAGAGAAACTGTTCCCCCAAATGCAGTGCAGGGACGGGGCATACTTCTCAAAAAGCTTCAGAGACTCGCCTTGCTGTGTGCGTATACCACCGATCCAAGGAGCTTCCACGTGCCTCCTCTGCGGTCCATCCGTATCATGCGCAGTATCTGCAGGAACCGCAGACTTCGGAGTGCCGAGGTGGCGAAGACATTGCCCTGGGATCCAGCAGCCAGCACGGCAATGGAAGCAATCAACACCATGATGTCTGCAGAAACGGGACACAAGCGGAGTGCGCACTGAACCCCCCTTTTCCAAGAACATGCTTGGTATCCTGGCTCTCTCCCTCTGGAGAGACAGGGCATGGAAAGACCCCAGCCTCATCCAGATGAGCCAAAAGACTAGAACAACCTTTCCCAATTGGCTGCCCTCCTCTTGTCTTGGTCAAAAAGCCCCATTGTCCCCAGCCAACATGGACATTGCTGGTTTGGTTGGGAAGATGGGCTTCTGAAGAACGCTAGGCTAGGCCAGGCCAGGCCAGGCCATCCCAGGAGGGAGGACAAGAGGTGGATAATAGGCCTTCTGCCTCTACTTGCTCTGATGGTTGGGACACCAGCTTTCTTGTGGCCTGCAGCAGCTGTTGTCTGACTCAGTCGCCAACATACCAGCAAGCCGGTCCACCACAGTGGGAACAGCCTTGGCTCCCAAAACCTGCTTCCACTGCCTTGTTTGCGGGCTTACAGCCAACAGGTGTGGAAGGGGCCATGGGGCTGACTCTGGCATCAGCAAAGGCATGGCATCGAAGTGAGCATGGCCTCTTTCCTTCCGCAGAGCTGATGCAGCCATGAAGCCAGAAGAAAACTCCTGACAGTGCAACTGGGACTTTGAGCCCAGTAGGTGCAAGAAGTAGTTGGTGGACCAGCGTGACCTGAAGTTAAGGTACGGAAATGTCTTCCTTTCCCTTAGCATTATCTGGAAGAAAGCGGAGGAGAAGATGGAAAGTTCTTTAGTTGTTTTGTTTTGTTCTTCTTTTCAGGCTCTCTGGGCCAAAAAGAAAAACGCACGAAGCAACCTTTTTGTCGGAAGGGCAAATCAGAGTCCAAATCCGAGAAAGGATTTTTGGACTTCAACTCTGCCTGCTAACCAAAAATGAATTAACTCTTTGCTGCCTGCTCTCCTACAGGATGAATGAAAAGCAGCTTTCCGCAGCACCCCATCTGACAGCTGATTCATATCTGCATTTCTTTCTGAGGACCAACTGAGCAATATGGTCAGGGACCTGTTCAGGGCCCCTACCAGGTGGTCTTCCAGACATATCCTACAAGTGTCGGCCCTCCATTTCCAACTTTACAGCAAACAATGATTTGGGAAGGGATCGCATGTTTGTGACAAACTGCTAAGTTTCATTCTGAGTCATATTCCAAAGGTTGAGAATCTGAATGGGAAAGCCAGATGGCTTAAGCACAGGGATGACAGACAGACAGACAGACAGACAGACAGACAGACGGATCAATAGACAGATTTCCCAATACAGAGAATAGAATCTCTTTGCATTTGGCAGTCAAAGCCAAATTCAGTAGCAGCTAGTGCCAAATTCAAAACTGGGATCCAATTTTCTTTAGCAAACCAAGATCTGCCTCCTATCATGCTGTGAGGTGTTATTACAAGAAGAGTTCTACAGCATTTAAAATCCAGGACAGCATCTTAGACTGTGTCCAATTGACTCCAGGAAGCTAAATCAGGGCCTGGAAGAGTAGTTTAAACCATAACACAGACCATTATAACCGCAACCTCCCTAGAATTTCAAGGGCAGCTCCGGGTGCTAACGCATTAATCCACACAATGCGTATTCAAGCAAGCAACTCTTGAAAGTCTGAAGGCAATTAAAGCAATTATGAAGGTTCCTTGCTCTTCTCTTCCCTCCACACAGTTGTTCTAAAAATACTCCCTTCCTTAGCAGATGAAGCAGATTGCTAGCAGGTTTAAGGCCACAAGTGAACATTGCAAATTGATAGCAGCCTTCAACTTTTCCAGACTTGGAACTCACTTCCAGTCCAAACACACATTTGCACCAGATATTTGTACACTGGTAGTGTTGTTTTTGTAACCCATCTTAGTTCAGGCTGCCAGGAGTGGTGCCCAGCCTAGTGGCTGAAGACCGGGTGTGTGCAGCAAGACTGTTACTGATGGAAACGCACTCTTCACATGTTCAGGAGCCCCACACCTCAATATTTCTAAAGCCCTGCAGATGGCCAAGCATCTACACAGCCGATCAGCAAAGCTAAGGAGGGCACTGGCTGGACAGGAGCCACATGGCTACCATGCTTTTTTAAGGGCTAGAGAAGGGGCGGCCAGACTTGCCCCATGGAAGAGTCACGTACAGTAATATCAGAGCCTCAAGACATGAGCAAATATTTATTATTTATTTATGAGGATCAAACAGACACTGCTACAAATATCGCGCTAATCCAAAGTACTTCCTGACAGTTAGGACCCCAAGAGTATGGGATGGGCTGCCACGGGAGGTGATGGAGGCCCCATTGGTGATGGTGTTCAAGGATAGACTAGACATGCACATGGTCAGCATGTCATGAACGGAGCTGCTGGAGCTGGGGGTCAGACTAGATGGCCTGGGAGGTCCCTTCTGACTCTCGATGATCCTGTGAGGGTGCCACTATGCTTTCAAGACAGAGTGACTAAAAACCTTTGGAGTGGGACCTCTCTCTTTCCTCTTTAGCTCTGAACATGGGAGGAAACCAAGCAGCCACATGCTGCCGCCTTGGGAGCTCGGGTGCAAGAAATCACCCGGCAGCGGCAGCAGCCAAAAATGTTCTCACCAGCTGCTGTGCCGGAAGCTTCAGCGAGGACTTGATTCTCCCCTGGAGTGCAGCAGATGAAGCTCCCCAACTGTGCCTGTCTCCCTTGGCCTCAATTCTGCACCTTGTCTGAGCAGGCGCACCCTGTCCCCTCCCCATTCCATGCCAGAAGTAAATAGGGACCGATTATACTAAACACCTTTTCAGCCCCTCTGAGAATTGCAAAATAAACTCCCAAGAGCCCCGTGTGGCTCGCGAGCCTCGGTTTGGCCACCCCTGGGCTAGCATCCATCCCGAAAGCAGGCAGGTGTTCAAGTTCCCGTGCAACCCTCAGGAGCCAACCCAGCAACAAGGAAGTTCTTACCGATGACACAAAAGGGTTTGCGGGCAAATTTCAACCTTCCTCTCCAGCCCCGATAGCGGCAGCAGCAGCCAGCAGCCCAGATCCGTACAAAGTACTCCACGCCAAAGACCACAATGGTGACTATTTCCTGCAGCGGAGACAGCAAAGTAAGTCCAACGGGGCAGCCAAAGGAAGAGAATTCTGCAGAACAAACCACGTGGGTTTTTCCAGAACTTGAGCCTAAAAAATGGGCCCCTCTGGACTGATCCCAGAAAGGGATCCCGTGTGCAAAACATCCCTTTCCTCTTTGACCACAGTTTGATTCATCTAGTATTTTCTTCACAGTTCCTCAAAGGAAGATTTCACTCATTGGGGGGCCCAAAGCATTAGGAGAGGCCAGAAAAGCATCTCCACCAGCAGGAGATGCTTCGCAGGCCTCCTAGTTCCTCTTCAGCTTCTCACCAGAAGCCACGTCATCAATGCTAAGGAAAGCCAAGCTGCTCAGAGATGAAAAGCCAGTCAGCTGCAGAGCAAAGGTGGCCGGAGAACCAAATTGTGGAGAAAAAGAACCTTGCCTTGCCTTGTTTGCAATGCATTGTGGGAAGAACTGAGCCTTCCATCAGCCAAGCTCACCTAGGAGCACAGCACTTTGTGTGTTTAGACAAAGCTGCAGAGAAAGCTGAGAGTTGTCGGACTTTGGGTTGTCTGTGCACACTTAGGACTGTGCCCGTCAGTCATTCTTACCCTGCATCGAATCTACAAATTTGGCCGTCTTTGCCTCTCTACAAAATGAGCAAAACATGCCTTTGGGGCATTGTAAGACGTCAACAGTTACTGGAGTGGAAATTCAAGCAGTTGCGATTTTCGTTTAGGGTGCAATCCTATGACGTTTGAGAGAGCAAAAGTCCTACAGCTCCCAACATGCTGGAACCTGCAGGCCATTTAACTTGCACAGCAATGCATCTTGAGACAGCCATTTCTGAAATATTTATAAACCCCAAACAATTCATGAGATGGTTGCAAAACATGAGAAAGGGTATTGCAAATATGCAATTCCCCTTAAAGGGCTTACTATCTTGTGACAGGCGCTTTCCCTCCTATGGGTTTTGTACTTTCCGTTAGGACTGAGCCCGAGTTCTTTTGTGAATACAAAAAAGTACAAAAAAAGAGCTATCAGGAACCCCGCAAATGCCCCTCTCAAAGCGTACATGTCTGTGCCGGTTTCTATTATTTGCCAAGCTCATCAGCTACAGTTTCAACAACATTAGCCATGGCTTGATCGTGCAACCGATTAGATACAACCACATGAGAATTAAAAGGGAAATCAGACGCTGCAATTCATTTTCCCTCAAAGATGCTGTTACGAGGCTGGTTCTGATTGCCATCATGACTGGGAGGCTTCATGCATGAAGCTGTTAATCTGCTGCATTTCCTTTCACTTTCATCACAGAATTGTGAGTGAAGCGCTACACAAATGTTTTCTTTCCCGCTTTTCTGGTATATAACCTCTAGGGGGCAGTGTGGCGTAGCAAAATAGCGCAAATATGCAAGAGAGAATTGGGTTTCCTTTCGCATTCACAATTAAATGCCACATTAAATACCAGCTTCCAAAAAGAAAAAAAAATCTAGCACAAAGCACTGGTTAGACACAGAAGCAAAACTGGAAGGTCACAACGTCACCTAAAGAACCTATAAACAACCACAAGTAATGGCAATCACATAATAAACACATTGTATAAACAAGCCCTAGGAAGACAAGTTATTTGGAATCCAAAAATGATCTTAAAACTGATCGTGGCTGCCCTTGTCCGAACACCAAGTACAAGGCACAGGATTCTCCATGGCATACCCTCCCTTCTGCAAAAACGAAACAAAAACGGTCGCCAGAAAAGGCCAGCCTTGAAAGATTGCCAAAAGGGAGCATAATATTAGCAAAGTGCTTGCGCTCAAGCACCCAACCACTAGTCCTTCCCTCCCCAATCAGCTTAGCATCCCACTTACCAGAATGTAAAGTGCACCTTCGGAACTCGCCTCGTAGTCATCAATAGTTGAAAAGACGGAAAGCACCAAGCAGGAGAAAACTAGTAGAAAACTGCAAAGTGTGAAAAGACAGAAAAGGCAATAATATTAATTCCACTTGGGGCAGAAAGTGGATTTCCCCCATAACTTTCTTGCTGCAGTAACTACAGGCATTCCAGGCAGGTAAGATGTGGAGGAGCTGCAGACCTAAAGACTAAGTTGCTTATTTCGGCAGGACGAAAAAGGAGATGGATTTGCATAAAAGGTCCATATGCCAAGCTCTATGTATAGATGCAAAGTTAAGATAGTAACTGCAATCGCAATACAGGCCATCAGAGTGGGGAAGGCTCTGGACAGATGTCCAATGTTCCCACCCTTCCTATGGTCCAGTCACAATTTTGCTGATGGGTGACTTCAAAGCCCAGTTCTCTCTCCTCGTGGCTTTTTTCTGTTGAACTGAACTTGCACCAGGCAGTCCTTTAACAGGAGGACACCCTGACACACAGAATTATCCTCTGACAAAGACTCTCCTCTGCAAAGGAGGACACGTGGCCGCCCCACCCATCTGCACACAATTTAGCCACTGTCAAGAATCACTCTGAAGTCTGGGATGCACAGGTGTTGTTAAATCCATTCCGTCGGCGCTTTGAGGACTGTCCTATGTCCTTTGTTCCACTGTTCACTTGCTGAGGCAATTGGATTTTTCCCTTCCAGCCATCTCCCATCATCCCCAGCCATGGTGCTATCCTAACCTAGCCTATCATGTCATAACTCGTGACCTTGGAGGAAAAAGCCAGGCAATGGTACAGAAAAGCAAGGGGCAGCTACTTTGGCTCAGGTTCTCAGTGGATGCGCTTCACTTCACACTTTCGGGTACCTGTGAGGAAGGTAGAAACACCGTGTGAAGAGGCGGCGGTGGAAAATGGGCCACCCAGCCCCGTTTGACCCAGATAGATGAGTGGTGAAGAACTGCTTGGGAGGTTTGAGAAGTACACTCAGCTGCAAAGGAGAGGCTGAATGGTGATCGAGGGGAAGGAGAGGGCGCTACGGGAAAGGTGGAGCGCACATGCACACACACGATGGACAAATGAGGAAAAGAAAACAAGGGTTTGCAATGCCACCTTTTCACTCCATTTGCATCCCGTCACCTTGAAGGGCTCCAAACGGCTTAATGAAGGTTCCCAGAAGGCCCCCCTCCAAGCAGTCCGGCGTCATTACTGGATGTATTTCGTGTGTTTTGGCTCCCTTCTGAGCGGCCTGCAACTGGTGACGCTCATGGATTGCACCGCTCCAGTGGGACGCCCACGCCCGGCCTTGTCCTCCCAAGGATCTTCCCTTGTCTGCTTTCTGCCACCAACTCAAGTCCGCGCTGCTGCATGCAGCGGGGCTTACTTCCGAGTAAACAGGCATAGCAACATGCTGTGTTTGCTCCTGCTGCTGATTTTTAAATATATATATATGTATCACCTGGACTTTTGCACTTTTTCTGTTGCAAAGGCAACTGGCATGATTTACGAACAAAAAATACAAATGAAGTAAAAACAGAGAGCATTTAAAAATAACCATAATTAAATAAAGCAAATCCTTTGCATCCTGCTGCATTTGTACAAGCCAGCAGCCATCTTGCTAATTACAGCTGTCGAGGAAGCCGTAGGAGGTGCTTCCTCACAAGTTCTGCAGGAAATTTTAGCGCAAGGCCAATATGTCCAGCCACGAACCTGTGCTCTCTGAATACAGCACAATACAGCAGATATCTGCATCTTTAGGGGTACAATTTTATGGCTTCCCGGCACTGTCCTGGTCAGAGTCCCAGCTGCGACCTCAGAAAAACACTCCAAGGTCAGACCAGGACTCTGACACTGAAGGCGTTCCCTTCACCCTCACAGCCAGCCAATTCTTTCTGTGCTAGTTGGGCTCCGAAATAGGAAGAGAGCATGCGGGGAGTCGGGAGACTGAGGATGTCCCTTCTTCAAGCAGGCACTCAACCTTTACCCTAAACCTTCCATCATTTTAGTCCTTGCCCCTCTTTGTTCCGAACCATTTTGATGTTTCCAGCATTTACCATTGCATTATTTTAAATTTTCTTTGCACAATGTGAGTTGTTTGCTGCTTTGTCAAGGCTGGTTTTATGATCACAAAGCATCCCAAGGCCATTTGCCTGTTGGGCAGAACACAAATCGCATGAATATATCAGTAGGTACAAGACGTAAGTACACAGATGTCTGTCGTCAGTATGGTCTGGGTAAGCAGCTAGGAACAGGCATCTGAACCTGCACACACACACACACACACACACACACACACACACACACACACAAATGCACACCATCCCCAGGAAAGATCCTGGCTTCCCACAGCAATGGAGATGCATACCTGCCCAATGTGCTCTTGCAAAGGTTTGTGCACAGTGTTAGAAACCACTCTTCCTTGCACATACAGATTCCATGCGCTGGAGCAATCACCCAGACCCTGGCAGGGACCACCTTGTGTTGATGCTGCCATGCCAGAGCACTTAAGGGTCCCACCATGCCTCCAACGAGGCATCACTCTGGGGCCCTCTGGGAAGCTTACGTCAGTAGATGCCTGCAGGGAGGGCTGGGGGGAGGCCTAGCAGAATGGATCCGTCTCGCATTCAGGGGCTGCTTCTCCCGCTTGGCCCAGCCCTGCGAAGTGAGCTGAGTCAAGGGCATGTCTGCGAATGCTCGTGGTAATGGCTGAGCAACCAGCAACCTCCTCCTGCATGAGGTGCACCACATAAAGGAGCGCTGAATGTGGCACGGAAAAGGGATGTGGCTTGTGCCGCTGAGCAGGCAGGGCTGCATTCCTGGGATTTTTTTTCAACTAATGGCCAAATCTTTCGAAGGTCAGATTCTCAAGATGAAACTGAAATAGTTTGGCCACCTAATGAGAAGGAAGGACTCCCTGGAGAAGCCCCCGATGCTGGGAACGACTGAAGGCAAAGGGAGAAGGGGACGGCAGAGGATGAGGTGGCTGGATGGGGTCACTGGGGAGGTGGGTGTGGGCTTGAGTGGATGCCAAGGGATGGTGGAGGACAGGAGAGCCTGGAGGAGTGTTGTCCATGGAGTCATGATGAGTCGGGCATGACTTTGCGACTAAACAAAAAATGGCCAAATACTTTACTAATAGTAAAAAAAAAAATCCAATATAAAACAGATAAGTTCATAAGTACATCTCTTGGGGTGGCAAGACTTGCTCAACAGAAGAGCCACGTATGGTAAATGTCAGATGTTTCAGAGATCCAAGTAAGTGCTCACAGGTGGTGAACTGCAATCCGAAAAATAAATTCAAAGAGCCACATGCAACTCCCAAGCCTCCATTTGTCCACATTTGACAGACATAATTACTACCAATCATTGATTTATTTATTGGATCAGCCATAGGTTCTCTGGGCAGCTCACAACATGATGCAGAAATTGAAATGATGATGTCAAATACATATCACAATAAAATGTAGTAACAAACAATAAACAATAAAAGCAATAAATAAAATTAGTAAAATAGCATTAAGCCAAAATAGAATAAGATATGCTATAAGAGGGGGACATAAAATTAAACTTTCAATAGATGACAGCATTTTAAAATAGCCTGAAAGGCAGATAAGATAAGAATTACCGTATTTTTTGCTCTGTAAGACGCACCTTATTCCCCCTCCAAAGTAAGGGGAAATGTCTGTGCGTCTTATAGAGCGAATATGTGTGCGCAGTGAGTCTGTCAGATGTGCAGCCTATGGGGAAGTGATGGGGAATGTGCCTGTGATTATGTGCCCATTTGAGTCAGAATATTTTTTTTCTTGTTTTCCTCCTCTAAAAACTAGGTGCGCCTTATGGTCAGGCGCGTCTTATAGACCAAAAAATACGGTATACACAATAGAATTAAATAAAAATTATCTGGCTCTAAAATCATAATATAACAGTGGCAAGTAGCAATATAAAAACAATTAAACCCATTAAACCAATTGGCTGACCTTTCAAAATGATTGTGAAATAGAAAAAAATAACTGACATCTAAAAGAATAAAGAGATGATGCCAGCCGGATGCCTGAAGGACGCAAGTTTATTATGGTACTATATATTATATGGATTGTACCAGGAGTATGAGGGTTGTTTTCCAGGGAGAGATTCCCACGCACCCACCGGACATTTCCCTCCACATGCTACCTGTGAGTCACCCAGCCCTGCTCACAGCTGGGCTCCTGTCCTTCTGCTGCCACAGCTCAGCAAGTATTGCAAATGAAAAGGAGGCCTTCCCTTCTTCAAAGCCCCCCCCCCCCGCAAGTCCTGAAGCTGCTCCCATCCAAGTCAACCTGTTCACAGGTATGAGGACATAGAAGGATTTGGTGGCGTGATGTGGCCCCATGGGAGGAGCATGATGCTCTCTGTCAAGGCCTCAGGGGTGTCAGCTACTGTGGGGGGGGGGGTGTCCAGCACTGCCCTGAGGCAAACTGCAGGGCAATTCCTATCAGCAGAGCTCTGAAGCCCCTCACTTTCCTGAGCTGCTCCTTCCCTTCCTGCCCTTAGGCTCCAAAACTTTCCCTTTGCAATGCAGATCTTCCCTGGCACTTCCCAGCTGCAAGACCAAGTGACCCTACAAACCCTCTAGTAAGCTGGAAGACCAGCTTCTGCTCATGTCAAGAGTGATGAACCCAAACTGGGAGCTTCTCTCCAAAACTCCTCCCTTAGGGTGGCTCCTGTGGGGGAAAGGCTAGTGGGTGAGACTTACACAAGCCCTCTAACTGGGCAACTCATCTCTCCTGATGCCTCATCACAGGATCAAGGACCGGGCAAGGCAAAAGCGAGCTCGCCTCCTTCTTGAACCTCTCGTGCCTCTTCCAAAACATCTCTGCTCTGACAGCCAGCCTGGGGACCTGTGGTCAGTGACCTGGAAGGTGCGTCAAAGGCCTCTGCCTCTCCTGGAGCCTCCAAAAGCGCTATCACCAAAGTTTCAAGGTCTCCTCCAGAATCCCAGTCATGACGACTCTGGGATGCCCACCAAGAGTGGCGGTCGGCTTCACTCACTACGGTCATGTTCATCCACAGGAAAAGTGCCCAAAGCAGAGTCTCAGACAAACCCCAAGTCCAGCACAGACAAGCAGTCCTGCTCAAGCCAAGCTCACGGGAACAGGGTTCCTTCCGGGAATCCAGGGCTTGACAAGGCAAGACCTGTCCGAAGAAGAGGCAGGGTCAGGACAGCCAGGGTGCAAGTCGTGGGGACCAAAGCAAAGCCCTCCCTACCTAGGTCAGAACCTGGAGCTTCCAGCGCCTTGCCCAGGACTCAGCAAAACATCAGAGCCTTCTGGAAGAAGTCCTCCTCCTGAGCAAGGCCATCCTCGCAAAGAGTGCTTTCCTCACGAGGAGACCCCCTTTGCCCACAGGCACTCCTCTTGCAATGGTCGCTCCGGCCTGCCTCATACTAAGGCAGACCAGCACATCAGTCGCTAGCAGAGAGCACACATCAGAGCGTGCATGATGCTAATGGGTCGGCTTAAACAAATCTATTAAATAAATCAATCCTGTGCCTCTTATCAGACAAATGAAGGAATATGTCTCCTCGGATGAGAAGGAGAAAAATTACGGAACTGAGAATGACAAGCCTGGCTTTAAGCATCTTAATTCTTCCTGACGGAATGGGAAGGGACGTTAACTAAGGAAGGAAGGAAAGGAAACAAACCAGCAAAGGTGTGAAGAATGGAATTAAGGAATGTGCTGCATCAAATGACAGATCTTAACCAGATTCTGTGTAGCAGCATAATGTGCTCTGGGTTATGGTAATAGACCATAAGTAGACCGGAGGCACCGTAACATCCCTGGAAGACAGGATCAGCAAAACTGGCTCCAGTTACAGCCATAAAGGAAGGCTGAAACCCAGGTCTCCAGGCTTCACATGACCACATATGGCCACAGGGTCTGGTAAGATCTGTGGGTCATTTAGATTTGTCCTCCTTGATTTGCAGGCAAATGAGTTTTGCACTGGGGTGTTTATCATCTGCCGGCCTTATATGCTAGAGCAGGGCGTATGGGCAGCTGCTCGCCTGTGGCGAGTCAGAATCTCCCCAGGTGTGACCAAACGGAAAACTTTGGGAAATAGGCATTGACAAGAGCTCTCCTCCTCTCTTCGGGGTATGAATGTGCAGGCAGCCACACTGGCAATGTGTAGTTGCTAGTTTTGCTCATGTTGCCATGAGCTCTTGACTTCCTGGCTATTTTCCATGTCCAGGGAAATCGCATCAGTGCAGGATACCCGTCCATTGCACCAACTCTACTTCACCAGCTTGCCTCTTCCAGTGCTTCCAGCAAATCCTTCCACACTCACTTACAATTCCTATCCTCCTGGACTCCACTGCACGAAACTGCTTCACAGCCCTCCCACCTTCTCTTCCTCCATTTCTCCTCCAGCTTGCAATAACTCAATGGACGAGGAAGTCATGTCCAAAGACCCACCCGTGCCATCTTTCACTCACAATTCCTTGCAGCTCAGAATCACAACCTGGCAACCTACACCCTGGATCCAGTCCCCAAGGCCACTCTGCTGGAACCTATCATTCCTACAACAGTTCTCAATGTGATGTCCAAAATAAAGCTGTAGCCTTTATGTCAGTGATTAACAGACTAAGCCAGCTTTCCAAAATCTGGATCCTCCCAGCTGTGTTGAACTACAATTCCCACCAGCCCTGACTAGTGGGCCAGCAGGCTGGTGGATTCAGTTGTCCAAAACATCTGAACAACACCAAAGGTAATGCAAGACTAATTGATTTTAAAATAGTTCAAACAACTGTCAATAGATCCCTGATTATTCAGGAAATTTTCCCCATTTTCTCATATCTAAAGGGTTGTCACAGAGGAGTGAGGTCAAACTGTTCTTTATCAAATATTGTAGGCACAGAATTACAGGCTTAAGTTGCAGGAAGGCAGATTTCTGCTGGACATCAGGACAAATACCCTAACAGTTAGAACACTCAGACAGTGGGACCAACAGCCAGCAAAGATGGCCAGCTCTCCATCACAAGAGCTGTTCAAGGAGGGAAGGGGCAGCCTTCTGTCAGGAACGCATTAAATTGGATTCCTGGACTCGGCAGAGGGTTGAATTCAGTGGCCTAAAAGGCACCTTTCAATTCTACAATTCTCTGATACTGTGTTCATTAAGTTTAACATAAGAACTAGTCAAAAACTAATGGAAATAGCAGACGCCACCTTTGAAAAGGCTTTCCACCTTGATTGTCACACAACACAGAATGCCTCTTCTGACCAGGGCAGCTGAACATGTACTTGCATCATCGCAAAGCAAAGGAAACGACGTTTCCTGTTCAAACTATTGTTTTGCCTCGTGCAACTGATGTGGATTTAAACAGGGCATCAAATGGAAGCAATATGATTCATCAACTAAGATTTCTTCCATGAAACGGAAGGCCTCCTTGAGAGGTTTGGCTACAATTGCAACTTTGAAGGAAAACGAAATAGGGTCTGTTCCCAAGGAATGCAGAGAGGTTGTTTTGACAGAAAGCAATTCTTCCTTGGCTTTTACATGGTGCACATGTATGATGTGACCGAGACTGCCAGAAGGGACATTATCGACTGGAAGAGGCTGAAGGGGGAAAGATCAGTGCAGGGCTTCCAGTTAAGCCTCACTCTCACCCAGGTGAGGGGAGCCCTCAAGCCCCCCGGGACTTGGGCTCCATTGTTGCATTGGTCTGACAGGCAGGAAGTTCTTTCTGATGCTCAGCTGGAACTTGGCTTCCTCTGTAACTTAAGCCCGTTATTCTGTGTCCTGAGCTCTGGGATGATCGAGAAGAGATCCCGTCCTTCCTCTTTGTGACAGCCTTTCAAGTACTTGTAGGATGCTCTCCTGTCTCCCCTCAATCCTCTCTTCTCAAGGCTGAGCACACCCAGTTCTTTCAACCTCACCTCCGATGGCTTTGTTTCCACCCCCTGGATCACCTCATTGTCTCTGCTGAACCCTTTCCAGCTTATCTTCATCTTTCTTACACCGTCCTGCCCAGAACTGGACACAGTACTCCAGGTGAGGCCTAACCAGCACTGAGCAAAGGGGAACTAGAACTTCACAAGATTTTAATTT
The DNA here is from genome assembly GCA_023646645.1 of Varanus salvator macromaculatus. Taxonomy (NCBI): domain Eukaryota; kingdom Metazoa; phylum Chordata; class Lepidosauria; order Squamata; family Varanidae; genus Varanus; species Varanus salvator. The sequence goes on along the minus strand of JAIXND010000771.1, from coordinate 6,188,837 downwards.
AAATCGTATTTTAATTGTTAATTGTATATGGGATTTTAGAGGGTTTGCCGAGATGCACCGGGGTGGGGGAGGGCTTAATTGAATTGTTTTATATCATGTTGTGAGACACCCCGATGGGGCAGCATAGAAATGTATAAGTAAGTAAGTAAGTAAGTAAGAAAGAAAGAAAGAAAGAAAGAAAGAAAGAAAGAAAGAAAGAAAGA